>JAQGBT010004960.1:0-15340 GCA_034698585.1 Disparrhopalites patrizii
CTTAGATGTGGAATAAATAGCTTTGATTTATTTTACTAATAATTGCTGCTGAATCCTTGTCTTTGTATTTTTGTCGACATAACTGTCAAGATAATCACCATTGCCGTGTGATGATCTGTACTTTTTCCGAATTTATTACTTTGTGCCGAATAATTTAATGAACGTGGATGTCTGGCTAATTGCCGCCGCCCTCACGAGTTCCACAAGTACTTTGCTGAAACTGAGCCATCGAAGGAGGTTTGTCACAACCTTGACGCCGTGACACTAATATCTCACAATCTCTTTTTCTCTCTTTTCTGTCAGTCTCTATTTTGACCGGCGCCTTTTTAGCAGATTTTTTATTTCCACCACATTTTTGGACATCCTTTCCAGTGCCGTCCTTCTCTTAGCTTTTCTCTTTGCTATCAGTACTCATGTAATACGTATTGTTAATATTGTATGCATAATACCGATCCATTTTGTAAGACTTTGTGCTTTCTTCCCTCTCATTTATTACTTCCGTGCCTTTTTATGTATGTATAGATAAACGTTTATCTTATTTCCCTCTTAAATGTATTTTCGCAATTTATCTGTGTTTTTTTTGCGCCCAATATTGTCAAGCAAAAAATGGAGAACCGGCGTATAATTTAGACGATGTTATAAATACAGTCTTATGTGTGTCTGACCTTTCTCAACTGGGTATTTCCATTTTTTGCCCATTTCTGTCTTCTCTCGTTAACTTATCCTATCCGTCTACGCCAGCATGTACAAATGTAATGTATCGGAGTGAGCGATTTTGGAGATGAGGTCAAAGATTGAAAGGGTTGCAAAAACGCTTTTTCTCCCCGTAATATGTGAGAGATGGGAACTACGCTACAAGTCAAGACGTCCATGTATTTGTATAGTAGAGGAATGTGGAGCTTATATAGCCATGTTGGCTAGGTCAGGGGAGCGGGTAACTAATCACTCCTTTCAAAAAACGTGAATCATGCAACCACATGTTTGTCTATTGCCACAGCCTCGTCTTCTTCCCACGTACCCTCTGCCACTAAAAGAAGGAAGATGTGCTTGGAATATGCTTTTTTTTATACCAGGAGGGGGAAATGCAGTTGTTTACGAGGAGGAGGAAATGGGAAGAACGAGGTAGGCTTTGTGGAGACAGGAGGAGGGAGGAACGAATATTTGGCGGAGTCCCTCCACCTCTGTTTTTTCCCCATTCTTCTCCCCTGGAAACAAGCTCCATGTTTTTGGAGTTCATCCATCAATTACGAAAATGTACGATACCAGAGTGTACATGAAGTGATGCCTCAATGAGATTAGATCCGGTGACTATTATGAAAGTCAGCAAAGACGAACGATCTATTTTTACATGTCACTTGTTTTCTTTTCTTTTCCCCATCTCTACCCTGGTGCATCCTTTCTATCTTTAGTTTCTACTTTCACTTTCTCCTTCATGAATACTTTTCTTTACAAAGCTTGTATGTTCTGACGATTTCTCTTGTAATTTCTATTTTCACACTGTTCTATCATTTCTCTTCTGCATTTTCTCTCTTATCTTTAATATTTTTGCATTTCTATTATGTCTTCTGTATTTTCTCTCGCATCTTGTGTTTTTCTCATTAATCGCTTGTATTTTCTCTCTTTTCTTGGGTTTTTTCTCGCTAATCGTTTGTATTTTCTGTCTTATCTTCTGTTTTTTCTCGCTAGTCGTTTGTATTTTCTGTCTTATCTTCTGTTTTGTTACTAATCGTTTCTATTGTCTCTTTGTAGTTTCTAATTTCTATTTTTCAAATTTATAATTACTCTTCTGTAATGATTTTATCCTTTGATTTTCATTTTCAATTTTGTAATTACTCGTCTGTATTTTATCCTTTGATTTCCATTTTCAAATTTATAATTACTCGTCTGTATTTTATCCCTTGATTTTCATTTTCACTTTTGTATTTTATCCTTTGTATTTTATCTTCTCTTCTGTGTTTTATCCTTTGTTTTTTTTTCTCTTCTGTATTTGCGCCTTTATGTTTTTCTTTTGTATTATCCTTTGTGTTTTATTTTCTATTCTCTCTTTTTTTGTAATTTCTCGTTTATGCTTTTTCCTTTGTTTTTCATTTTCTATGTTTTCTCTTACATTTTCGTCTCTCTAATAACTACCCCTGAATCCTGTGTTTTGGATGTTCTCTTTTCTCTACTGTATTATCTCTTATCTTACTCTTGTTTTTCCTTTGCTTCATTTTGTCTCTATTTGATCTTCTTTTCTGTATTTGCTCTGTGTTTTTATTCGTCTTTGTTTAATTTTGCTATTTAATTTTTCGTGTGTAGTCTCATGTCTCTATTTTACCTCCCCGCCTGTGCCGGATTTATGTCCTCCCCTTGCTCTATGTTACTTTCTCGTTTTTTCTGTCATTCTGCCTCCGTTGACTTACTCTCTTCTTGGTTTACTTCTCCTTATTTTCTTTTTTACTCTTTCTTCTCTTCTTTACTTTCCATATCCCTTTTTCCTTTACTTTTACTAGTTATTCTCTCACTATCTTCCTTTTACCTTTTCCTTTGTTTCCATCCTTAGTAATTCTTTGACTCTTTGTATCTCTCGTTCTCCCGGGTTTTTGCCTACAACTCTCTCTCTCTCTCATTCTAAGTAAAAACATAACATCACGTACACAATGTAGAAAAACTTTATGAAAAAAAAAGAATGAGCTATAGTCTCCGGACCAGACTTGTACATCCACTTTCTCACAAATGAAAAAGAGCCGGGAGAGATGGGACTGGTAGTAAATTTGTCATTTGTAGAATGTGTAAAAGTGTTTGTTTTTCTTGTACATAGCTAAATATGTGCGGGTGTACGTATATGACAAAGGTATTACAGAATGTCCCCATTTGTTTTCTTCCCTAGCATTCCCCCGCCCCCCGTAAAGTTGTACCTGTAGGTCCGGGAGAGGACGAATCTCCATGGGCAAAACCAAAAATGCAAGTGCGAGAAACATTGCCTCCCTAATGGGGGTGGAGTAAACAAAGGGAAATACAACCAAGAAAAAGAGTTGTGTGTCATCATCTAAGGAGAAAGCAGTGTGTACATTCGCACTTTCCTATTATCTTACATCCAATTAGATTACATTGAGAGCAAAACTTTTTCCTGCTCTTTGTACCTCCTTGCGTGTGTTCCGACCGACAAACATGTTTTCACCGTCCCTATATCCTTGCAATCTGTGTCAAAATCTAATGTTTTTTTTTTGCACCCGCATACATATACACAGAGACTCGTACATAAATGGTTAATATTTGTATATACATATGTACATGTATGCATTACCAGCCACCAGCGGTAGAAACGCCGTGGGGTAGCATCCAGTATGGGAGGAACTCTGTAAAAATGTTGAGGAGGTAGAGAGTTTAGGGGAAAGTTTTTGGTGCAAAATCACAGGACCAAACCCACTAGATAAAATAATGAGAGTGAAAACAAGTGTGATTCTTGTTCCAAACGGTGCTTGTTATTACAAAATGTTTGTCAAGTGAAACCTACTAGGCCCTTAAGCTAATTATTGAGTCTGGTTATGTACTTTCTCCTTCGGGTCTCTCGTACCTAATGGCCATTTTGGGAGGGAGCAAAAGGATGTGGGAGTGCGGGGCAGGATGTTGTAGTAATAAGCTAAAAATAACTTCTCAACAAATCCAGTACGGTGGAAAAAACGTCATTTGTAAGATGAAAGAGACAAAAGTTATTTGATGCTGCGGACAGCAAGCGTAACTATCACCACTCCAGTGTTATCCAGACCAATCAATGTAAAGGCAAAACTAAAAAAAAGGCCAATTAATGTTAAAGAAAAACTAAGCGACTTTCTCCTTCAGGTCAAAGGATCCTATCTAATATTTAAGGTAAGATGTGTGTGGGCGAATAACAAATGAAAAAAAATGAGACATCGGAATTCAAAATAAAATAATTAACGAGCTTTTCAAGTAGAAAGGGGAAAGATAGATGACAAGGGAAAGTCACAATGGAGAATAGACACAGGAATTGCATTCTCAAAAGTGCGGGGGCTGCAAATGGATTTGAGCAATATAGTTGACATTTGTAAGCCTCTTTCGGGAATTCTTTTAGACATTGTAATTCTAGTAGTAATTGGATGCTTTGAAAAACTCACAAGACAACTGGAATTCCCTGATTTGTTGTAGGATAATAGAAATTCTTGAACTTTGGAATATTCATGCTTTTTAAAGCATCTATCGTGACGCACGGAGTTAGTGCATTCCCTTCTTTCCTCTTCTCCCCCCAAAGTACAGTATACATCTGTTTAATTAGGATTATATACAAAAATTTATTCTATTTACGGTGATGTCTTTATCATCAGCACCGTGAGTTCTGCCATAATAATGAGCCTTTTTGCATGCAAATAATAAGGCGGATGGTTTAACAAGAGGATTTTAGACCTTTTTTATTGGCCCCTTATGTATTGATTCCTCACAAGGATCATTAGGAAGCGTTTCTGGCAAATAAATATGGGCTATATGAGAACTCTTCTGTTTATTTTTTCTTAGTAGCATCCATCTAGACAGATTGAAATGTGCTATCAGATTGTTTTGAAAAACGATATCTTTTGTCCTGTGAATCCCTTTTGTGCTGAGTCCACCAGTGTACTTTCACATTTTCTAATCCAATAACATTAATAGCTTGGGGGAATTTTTCACCCTGAAAAAGAAAATGCCATTTTACGAATTCATGCATTAATAGAGAAAAATGAAGTTTGAGGCTGCTTCCTGGAACTTAAACAGAACTCATAATACATTTTATTGGTGGTGGCAAGAAATTCTCTGTGGTCTGAAAATATATTTGAAATTTATGTACTATAAGGATTGTTATATTAAATATGTATGAACATAATATTCTCCTCAACTCACTATTTCCCCCTAAAATATGTTGTTCAAGATGCCTAATGTTTACAGATAGCACTCACCAAAATGAGATTTAGACTTTGGTGGACTCACATTTGAAGCTAAAGAATTTCAAATCCAAGAAAATTGAGGATTTATTTATTTGGAGTTTTGACCATTACGTAAAAGGATGCACAATGCTGGACATTCCATGAGGGACAGATAGAAAAATTGGAGGGAGAGAGAGAATTGTATTTGAAACTCGATTGACATTATTGTGTATAGGAAAAAGTGAATGATGAAGAAAAAGAAATTGAAACAGCTCAAGGACGACGAGAAGTACATATTTCTGCATGTTGCTAGTAGTAACCAGAGGATGTAGCTATGATGTACGCTAGGCACAAAGGGATCTGTAAATAAGCCCAAGGTTACGCTCTGGACCTTCCCCACATTTCTTTATGTCGGCCTCTCCCCTTCGGCTCTCTGCACAATGAGTTAGAATCGAGGAAAAAAGCACCGGGGTTGAAAAATAGTTGTCATTCCGGTCGCAACAACAATTTTAGAAATATTGACCACGGAGAGTACGAAAGACAAATGATGAGAGAAAGGGGACTGTCAACTAGACGTATAGATATGCATATGTGTGTGACAATGAAATAAGACTTCCAAGCTATACTTGAAGTCCCACTGAAATGCATTCAAGGACATGCTAAAGACAAATGGCTGAGAGTGAAATAGAGGAAAACCGCAATAGGAAAAACATGGACAGAACAATTGTTAAAAGACGCTGGAACGAGAAAAAAAAGTTAAGGAAGGAGGCAAATGAAGGAAATGGAAAAATTGAAAAACAGCAGAACAGATAAAGGAAACAGAGTGCAAAAGACGACAGATTAAAACAGGAGAAAATATGCTCAGTAGGAGAGAAAGCTCTGCGAAAGAGAAAATTACCAAAATTAGTAAGGGAGAAAATTAGCAAAATTAGTAAAAGAGAAAATTACCAAAATTAGTAAAAGAGAAAGTTATAAAACAGACAAAAGAGAAAGTTATAAAAAGAAGAGAAAGTTTAACAAATAGGGAAAGGAGGAAACTATAAAAACGGGCGAAAAGAAAGCAAGAATAATCAACAACAGAGGAAGGCATCCAAATACACAAAATATAATCTTGAAAAGAAAGTGAAAACTGCAAAAAATACTCGAAAAAATAAGAAATGGAGGGCAACAAGGCAAGAATAATTTTTACGTAAGAGACAAATTGGGCAAAAGAAAAAGGCGAAGATTAATAAAAGATAACGAAGAAAGTTATGAGAAGTAGATGAGGATGCTAGGATAAACAAATAAACCAGAGCACGTAAGTGGGAAAAAATCAAGAAAATTCCCTCTCAAATGAGATAGGTGAAAAAATCAGGGAGAAGACGAAGAGAGAGAAATTCCAATTTCCCGAGTAAAGCAAGAAAAAGCCGTTTGGTTAAAGAAAGCCAAAAGCATGAAGAAAATCCTGAAAGGAGTAGAACGTTTAAGGAAAAGAAGGCAACGAATATGAAGTTGGAGGAGTGCATGTAGTGTTTGAGAAAAAATATAGGGAAAAACGAAGTAATAAAGAAGGAGAAAAGAAAAAAAGAAGGATGGATGGAGGAGAAAGGGGAAAACATGATAAATGCCGGGATATCATTATTACCACCTCACACGTCCCATGATGCATGCATGCAATTCACGTACTCGTCAATGGTATTCACGGCATTTGCAAAATGTGTCACTTAAACATCCACGGCGATGCCCATCGTAAATAATAATAGATCTCTCTGTCTCTCTGTCTTTCTCTCTGACTCTCTTTCTCCCAATTTTTCTCTTTCTTTCTCTTTCTCTCTGCTTCTGCCTTCAATCTTTTTTCTATTTCCAGTCATACTCTCTCTCCTGTCAATTCTATAAGACAATAGCTCAGAGACAGACACAGCGAGAAAATAGTGAAAGGCACGAAATAAAATGAGGGGAAAAAGAAAAATAGAAAGACAGGAGGATACCAACTGATAAAATTGAACGAATTTTTGCCATGTCCGATTTTCCTTCTTCTTCCCACGTCTCAACGTGCTATTGCCCAAGAAAATTTCTGTGAAAAATAAGCAAAAGACGTAAAAAAAATTGAGCAATCACATTATGTACATCCACTACAACTGCTTTTATGAGCAGAGGGGAAATTTTTCGGTATTTTTATAGCTATATTGATGCAGGAAAAACCAACATATGAAAATAATTCGCTCCAACTAGAACGATTCCCTTTAGTACATAAATAGTTCAATGGTATTGTTAAAATCAAACAACGCACAGAAGTGAGTTGTTCTTACTTTATAAAAGTTACGTAATTATTTTTTTTCTAAAATGATGAACGTTGTCAAGTTAATAATTCGTCCTATTTTTATACATTTTTTCTATGCATAAATAAATACTACTTTGCTTCCCAAAGTGTTTAAATAGCCAAAACACGATTGTGAGATTTATTTCCACTCACAGTGTACACCTTGACCACGTCGGTATCCTCTGAATTAAGGGATTTTTTATGGCTTCGTAACGGCAAAGAAAAAGAGTGAGAGGCTGGCCTCTGTCCAAAATTTATTTTCCACTTATTTCACTTTTCTGTCATCCTTGAGCGTACAACTTCTTCGCGCTGTTACTTTTCCTCTCACAGGCTACAAGTTTGGAGGTCTACATTTGAATTTCTTCCTTTACTTCTTCCTTACTTCTTAGATGTTATCCTCCAAGTTATGACCCTTGTTTCCTTCCTCCTTCTTTATTGCCGTTTCTACACTTTCCTCTTGCGATTACTTTAACTTCATCTCACATATTTCGTTAACCAGGCTTTCCATGTCTGCTCGCTTTTTTGAATTATTATTTCAGCTTATTTTCTATTATTCCTTGCTCTTTCCTTATTTCTGCTATCTCTACGTCTGTTCATTTCTGAATTTCTCCTATGTCGGTATTTCCCCTTTTTTCTTCGCTCTGTATGTCCATCTGTTTTGTATTTGTGCTGCCTTTTTTTCTTTATGCATTTTCACCTGTGAAGACTTTCTCCGCTGTTCCGACTTTTTTTATCTATCTGCTGCGTTTCTATTTTTTCTCCTTCTCTATCTGATTATTGCTTTCTAATTTTCTTTCTCTGTCTCCTTTCTTTTTCTAATTTTCTCTCCCCATCCGCTTTATTTTTTCTAATTTTCTATCTCCGACTGCTTTCTTTTTTTATAATATCCTTTCCCCGTCCGCTTTCTTGTTTTCTAATTTTCTCTCTCCGCCTGCTTTCGTCTTTCTAATTTTCTCTTTCCACCTGCTTCCTATGTTTCTGATTTTTATTTGATCTGCTTTCTCTTTCTGCAACTTTTTCTTTCAGCTTTTTATTTTTTTGACTTTGTATTTCTAAGTACTTCCTCTTGTTCTGACTTTCTCTGTCTAAGTGCTTCCTCTTTTCCGGCTTTCTCTCGCTGTATCCCTCGTATTCCTTCTTTGATTGTTTTTTCACTCTCCTTTATTTTATTTCTCTTCCTATCTCAATCTTTTACTTTCACCTTAACTCTTTACATTTCCGCTTCTTTTGTGCCCTTTCCCTCTTAAGTTTACTCTGTGTTTGGTCTTGCTGCTCAATCTGTTACTTTCTCCTGGTTTACTTTCTGTGCTTTTATTTCTTTTGTCCTCATGCTAGCCTAGCCTGCCTTTCCCTCCTTGTCTCCGACTTTTAGGGTGCTTCTCCTATCTCATTCGTTTCCAGTTCTTCTTGCCTATTTTGGAATGTTTATCTCCGTCCTTTCTCCGAGCGTTTCCTCAGACATTTTACGAGTCTTTCTCTCGCGCGCCAGCTTCCCCAGTCGGATTTTGTCCCTCGCACATTCCCCCCGCTTGTTTTTCCATCAGCTTTCTTCAGTGATTTCTTTCATCCTTTCATTCCCCCTCCCCCCTTACGAGTTTCTCTGGCCTTTCTCGATTGCCATAACTCGAGGGAAAAAAGTTGTGAAAATTAGCATTTTGTCGTATATCAGTCTTTTGCATGCACCCCAAATGCTTGGTTTATGGTTAGTAAGTACTCCTGTAAAAATATATGACTGTTATTATAAAAAGGGGGCGAGGAAAATCTTCGCAAAACCTTCTCTAGGGTATTCTCCGCCGCCGTCCTCTGGACTCCCACAATGTTTTCAAGTTGTTCCTCAACCATAAATTTACGAGACAAAATCCCCCCCCCTCTCACAAGGGAAAATTAAAACTCATGAGCATAGCAGAAAAATGAAAATATGTTCACAGTGCCTACATATATAAATACCTATACTTATTTTAAACATAGGACGTTCTTTGGTTAGAAAATATAGTGAAAGATCTTGTGGAAAGTATTGAATTATATTAAACAAAATGCGTAAAATCTAACAAAAAAAGCGTTTCAACATCAAAAATGGATGACTTGAACTGCGGACCAAGATTTGCATACGAGTATTTATACATGGACGTTAATGTCATGCAAGAACCCACGGCCTCCATTTCAAGTTAAACCCTGCCGTCGACCCTGAATTGGACGTTTTTAATCCCGTTGAATTATGCCCCCATGAATCTCTTTAGACACTTGATAAACGATGTTGTCTTTACTACTGCATTTGCTACAATTTATAACTGCATAATATTCCGCTCACAACCTTTAAATTACAATAGAAAAGAATAAAGAAAAACTAAATGCAGAAGTAATTACTCCAATCTAAGATCTAACTGCAGTACTACAGAGTATATAGTAAGACTGCAAAAAAAAAAAAATTAGGCAGCTGGTGGACAGTATAAACTCCGAAAAAAACTAAGGCCATTAAAAGGTTTCTTGTAATTTACCGTAATCAAATATATCTTGATGAATAAGAAAATTACCGGGATTTTACTAGTGCCTCAGCTAAAACCCCAGCTTTTATACAGAGACAAAAGACGTATTTTAGGGACGGGTGTGTACATATGTATTAAGAGACGGAAGGAAAGATTAAACAAATAAGATGAGGAAACAAGTCCTTAGAAGCAACTCACAGCGTCAGCTGACGCTATGCGAATCTTTTTCGAGGACATTTTAGCAATTATAAAGGAATGGCGGAAGATTCCACTTCATTTTATATGCAGTCGTGAGAGTAGTACAGATAGTACTGATGTTGTAAAAGATTTTTTCTTCTCCGACCG
This sequence comes from Disparrhopalites patrizii, assembly GCA_034698585.1. Classification (NCBI taxonomy): domain Eukaryota; kingdom Metazoa; phylum Arthropoda; class Collembola; order Symphypleona; family Sminthuridae; genus Disparrhopalites; species Disparrhopalites patrizii. Next base: position 10,020 of record JAQGBT010004960.1, read on the forward strand.
CCTCTCAAATCTTTTCCAAGGAGAGAGAGATAGAGAAAGAAAGAGCGTGACGAGTTGCGGAGAGATACCCACCGTGGAGGCGTGAGAAGAAGGGAAGAATTTGCACATTTTATTCAACTGTTTATTTTTCCGAGGCTTACCAACATTAATTGAGAGGAAGGGAAAGAAGAGAAACGAGCTGTGGCTTCAGAATAGGGAGAGAAAAGAGCCGGAATATGGAGGCAAGATTGGTCATAAATTAGTAGAGAGAGAGAACATTGCGGGAGCGAAAGAGACAACGGAGGGGAATGAGGAGAAAAAGTGCCTCCTTTATGGGATGCCAGACGCAAAAATGGGATCAACATAATTAGGGTACCCAGAGGAGACAAATCCACAGTGGAAATGGGTGGAGGGTGGCGAGACAATAAAACGGAATAGAGAGACAATTCATAGCAGATACAAGAGAAGAATGTAAAGAAAATAAAACTAAGGAAGAAAACGCAACGTAGCGCAGGGGGATTTAGGCACAAACAAAAACAAAAGTACAGAGAGACGACAATAAGTGAAATTAGCGAAGCAGAAGGAAGAGATAAAGCAGAAAAGCGAGACAAACAAAGTAACAGAGATAGAAAGTGAAAGCAACAGAGAGAAAAAGCGAAAGACAGACAGACACTTAAGGCGGAGAAAAAAGAGACATAAAAGTCAAAGAAAGAGCAATCAACTAGAGAAAGCTAAATTGAGAGAAAGTGAAAGCATAATTTAACAAGGCAAAACAAAATGGAAATTAATACATTGCGAAATAGAACGGACGACAAAACGAAAGAGGGCAGAGAAAGAGAGACGAAGAGAATTAAAAGAGAGAGAAATAAATATATAAAACGGAAGGGATACAAAGAGAAGTAAAAGAGAGAGAGAGAAAGAAATATATCAAACGTAAGCGAGACAAAGCGAATTAAAAGACAGAGAAATATATAAAACGGAAGCGAGACAAAGCGAATTAACAGACCGAGAAATATATAAAACGGAAGCGAGACAAAGCGAATTAACAGACCGAGAAATATGTAAAACGGAAGCGAGACAAAGCAAACTAAAAGACAGAGAAATATATGAAAGGAAAGAGAGACAGAGAAGTGAGAGTGAGAAAAAGACATGTGGCGAAAGAGAAATTGAATTAACAAGAAAGAAAGTATGAGAAAGTGGAAGAAAAGACCGAGAAAGAGGAAGGGAGAAAAATATTGTCACATAGAGAGAAAGTAAAGGAAAGAACGGTGGCTCAGTTGGAACGGAGTAAATTTCAGGGGGCTAATTTTTCCCAGGCACAATTCAACAATTTCAGTTCAATAAAAATGTCGTAGCGGGAAGACAAAGAGCTGGGCCAATATGCCATTTGTGGAGACTGCCCAAAAAAATTCTCCTGTGCGTCCGAATATGCATGTCTGTCTACATGCATACATATACAAACACCCGTAAATGCATATTTGTCCCTAAATTCTTTCTAGTTTTGTCTTTATATCAACGAGTAAGATAAACTTTAGCCACGTTAAAGTCGAAGAAGTAGCCATTTCCTGAGGGTGTGAATACAGTTTATACACGATAGCTACATGTATTTACGTATGTACCACGGGGCAATCCAAAAAAAATTAGATTCTCGTTGCATTTTCAAATGAATCCCTATAGAAATGGAAACAAAAATATATACGTACATACGCATGGCATCTTTTCACTTCCTGTTAAGTAAGTAGTATAGGAGCTATTGGCCGGAAAATGGCTCCATTATTCTCTTTTCCCTCTCCTGCGAATACTTTCGCCAAAGTTAAGAGACGAGGAATATACTTTGTATGTATATAATTATTTTCTACACAGTTACACACAAATGCATTGTGATAAAAGGAAGATGTACAGTACAGATTGTTGTATGCAATTCTGTGGCTAGTTCCCAATCCCTTTTTACGATTTTATTTTGGTATGCTCCTTAATATTTTGTTCTCCAAATTAGTGTTTTTGTAAAAAAAATCATAAAATGCTGGATAGAGAGGGTACTCTCAAGGGGATTGGATGTAAGTAAAAGTGCAAAGAAAAAATAATTACATCTTTATGGAAAATTGAAATCTCAATGCAGAGGCATGAGAAGAGGAATTACCAAAGAAAACCCCGGAAGGAAAGCGATTGAAAAAACTTCAGGGAAGTAAAGAAGAACAAGAGGTTGACAAAAAGGGAAGGAAAGGATATGTCAGAAGAATAAGAAGGAATGAATTGATAATAAATTGAGAGAAAAGAATTCCTGAATCCTTCCAATTTCATTGAGGTCTGCTCATCTCGGTCAGGTAGGAAAAAGGGATTTGTACAAAAGCCCTCCTGATTAGGAAGAGCTTTCCTCACAGGGGCCAAAAAAAAGACGGAAACGATTAAGGAAACCATGTTTTTAGAGCTAAAGGTAATTCCTTGTTTCAGAATTCCTTTCTTTTTATCACCGACGGCTTCAAAAATTGTTCGTCCCTACTTTCCCCTTTATTTCCAGTGTTTTCGAAAAAAAAAGTTTATTTCCCGGGAATATCAATGGTCCTGAACTTCTCTGTTTCAATTTTCTACAGGAATGGCGGGCGGCATATTTTCTTTAGGGATTTCTTGGGCCTGCATTTCATTTCCAGACTTCATCCTTTCTAGGGATAAGCTTCAATAATTGCTTCAGTCATTTCATATTTTACTAGTCTTTATTTTAAAGCTGTCCGTCTACATTATTTCCCTTTTTCTTTCGTCCTTCAGTGGTCTAGGATTTGTGCTATTACTTTCTCCTTGAATTTCTATTTATTTCTGTTTAATTTCTTTTTAATATTTATCATATTGTTCCATTTTCTCTTTGTTCTCTGTCAGCTTCTCCAACACACCTTCTCTTGTTTTGTTTTCCACTTTCTCCTACTCCTTTTTCACTGTTCTGTATAACTTTTTGCTGGGCCTCATTCATTTTCTCGAACATCTTTCACTTTATTCTCCACCACTTTCTCCAACTCAATTTCTCTATTTTTCTTTATTTTTTCCAACTTTTTCCTCGTTTTCATTTTCTCCAACTTTTTTCTCGTTTTCATTTTCTCCAACTCTTTTCTCTTTGTTCTCGATCGTTTTCTCCATTTTATCCCATTTTTCTTTGTTCTCGATCTTTTCCCCAGCTCACTGTTACTCTATTCTATTTAATCTTCCCTAACTAACTCTTTTTCCTTGCTATAATTATCTGTACTTTATGTTTGTTGCTTTCTCCCGCTTACCCACAATTTTCCCGTTTCCATTTCATTCTTTTTCGTGTTTGCGTTCCTTTCTGCCTTCCGTTTCTGAATTTTTCTTTCTGATTCCTTCCTCTGAATCACGTCGTTTTCCTTTAAGTTGCCTCCAATCTCCGTGTCTCTGTCATTCCAGATGCGTAGTCCTGCATTTATCTTTCTGCTACATTGTACTTATGTATACACGCCTTTAATATGTTCGTCCCAAATCTTTTCCCGTCCTTTTCCGTCGTCTGCCTTTGGTGCCGGGGGTAAATGGCCACATAAATAAGACATACTCCCTTGCCGTTGACGTTTGTGTGCAGGGGATAAAAATAATGAAGTATTGACAGACGTAAATTATTTCACACGTCATTACCCTTGCACTTAACCTTGCCTGGACTTTATGTCTGTAGGAAGGACTGTGAAGAATATGTGGTTGCTTGGGTATATATGTATGTAGTCACACGGAAACATTGTGGTGGTAATGGCCATTTCTCCCATTAAATCACCTCACACAAGGAAGAAAATAGTGTGTCAACAGTCCTTTTGTTCCTTTTCCGCTAAATCTTTGTCCAGGCCATAAGTATTTCTTGGGCTTGCCCTCAGATAGAATAGACAATAGTGGATTGTATGTATATACTACTACGAGTATTTATCTGATTATGCCTTTCAATGATTTTTGTTTCGTCCGATTTTCCCTTCATTGTTGTCACTTTTCCTGTTACGGCAATATTTTTTTAAATCATTCATTTCACTATACAAGGGAGCGAAAACGAGAAAATTTAATTCTAACTATTGTAACTATAAATAATTCACCACCATAATTTTCATACCAAATTGTAGCTATAAAAATGTTCAATTCAGAATATCTAAGAGAAAACGAGTTCAAAATAGTTTTTGGACATTTAAAAAAAAAATAGACACAGCATATTTATTATGCAGCTGTACATTCTCCCAGTATTCCCATCCCTGAAATGATACTTTGTGGCCTTGTTCAATTCTTGAGAGGTAGCTTTCGGGTAATAAATATTCCCCATTAAACCTGGAGGATTAAGTTATGCCAGGAAATTTATGTCCTCCTTCTTTCTTACTTTTTTTTTTTAATAACAATGTTTTTCCTCTTCTTGCTCCAGTTGATTTTTAACATTTTTATCGCCTAAATATTTTTAGTTTCCCCTTTACGTCATGTCTGGATAAGCTCCTACATAGCCCGCCACTTTTTCCTCCCCCTCCTCCTGGCACATCCACGTGGAAATGCAAGGATGGGGAACAATGTGTATGTAAGCATATTTATTTGAACATACATATATACTTACATATGTATCTATGTATGTACGTATCTACATGTATACGAGAATATGACTACGCCCAACAAGGACTCATATAATGGGAAGAGAGTAATGGGGAGAAAGTAACCCTGGTAAAACAAAGCCAATTTTAAAGCATCTCCAGCCTGGATTACGTGGTATTTGCCCCGTAACAGACGGAGACAGTGAGGCAGTCTGGAGAATAAGGCTGGAGATGCCTGGATAGAAAGTGAGGATAAAAGAACCGTCCATAAAGATTTACTCAGTAAGCGTATGGAGCCGCAAAATGTGACGTAGGGAGTATTTACCTCTTTATTACCATGTCACTGCCACATCCTTTCAAAGTCATCACGGTACAAGCATGAGGAAATGTACCAGCTACCGAGGCGGGTAATAGTAGGGAGATGAGATAACTTTAAAAACGGAGAAAGTGCCTCAACCCAAAAGAAAAAGGAATGGAAACGAAATGAAAATATGTGGAAGAAGATAAACTCAAAAAATAGACGGAATAAGTTAACCGTAAACATTGGCGAAGGAGGGTAGATTCAAAAAATAGGCGATAGAGAGTAAATTCAAAAAATAGGTGAAAGCGGGTGAATTCAAAAAGTAGGCGAAAGCGAGTAAATTCAAAAAATAGGTGAAAGCGGGTAAATTCAAAAAGTAGGCGAAAGCGAGTAAATTCAAAAAGTAGGCGAAAGCTAGTAAATTCAAAAAGTAGGCGAAAGCGAGTAAATTCAAAAAATAGGTGAAAGCGGGTAAATTCAAAAAGTAGGCGAAAGCG
>JAQGBT010004961.1:0-15336 GCA_034698585.1 Disparrhopalites patrizii
TGGTGTTTTTGGCATACCTATAATATTACGGGTATTTGTGAACCATGTAGCAACATTACATATAGAAACGTATACATACAGTTATCCGCGGGGGGAAAGGATTGAAAAAGTTTTTGGTTGGATGTGGGAGAGGTAACATTTTTTCAAAGGTGACGCAGCTACCCCATTCATCTTCAAACCTTGGGACATATTATCTGCATTTAGTTTCACTTTTCTCAATGTATTCTCACATGTGAGGTACTATCTGGGCAGTATGTCTATATGAGACTGACAAAACTTGCTTCAGGATACAAATAAATCTCTTTTTCTCTACTTTCACTCCCAATGTCTTCTCATTTTTCAGATCCTCTCCTCTTTCCTTTCTCGCTCTGATTCCTCGGGCAGGACTTTCGTATTTTTCTCTCTATTTTTTCTCGCGTTCTCTCGCTTTCTATCTTTTTTCTCATGTTCTCTCGCTTTCTCTCTTTTTTCTTATGTTCTCTCGCTTTCTCTCTCTTTTTACTTATGTTCTCTCGCTTTCTCTTTCGTCATCTCCGTTTGGTTTCATTTTTTCTCGTTTTATTCCTCGCCAACTTCTTTGGGTTTTATAGTCTTTCGCGTTCTCTCTCGTTGATTTTACTTTCTTTACTTTTTTCCCGCTTCTAATTCAGGTTTTCTTTACTTCGAACTTTATTTCTCTTTCTGACTCTTACTTTCTCTCAACCTGGAACTCTTTCTCTGTGACTTTCTCTCTCTTTTACTGACTCACTGTCTTACTTTCTCTCTCACTCTTTTTCTATCTTTGCATATCTTTGTTTCCCTGTGTCAGTCCCACTTTTTCTGTTGATTATTATTTATCTCTGTTCTTTCTCTTTAATGTCTCTGACTCCCCTTCTAATCCTGACTTGTCTTTTCTCCTACTTTCTCTGACCCACATTTCATCCCTTTCAGTTATTGCACTCTTGCTTTCACTCTTCCATCGTCTGTATTCATCACAGTTTCTTCTGCTATCTATATTTTCCCCTTTGCTACCTGCCTCTTTTCTCTCGATTTGATTAGGTTTTTCTTATTCTAATTTCTTCATCCCCTGCCTTTGTCACTCCCTCGTAGCCCGTGCTTTCGTTTCTCCTTCTTTTTTAATCTCCGCCCTATCTCTTGGTTTACACATAGGCTGTGAAGGGACGGAAAAGATATTTTATACTGTGGTGGCAGCCCAGAAATAAATCCACACCACATCAACCTGGGGGAGGAAGATAAATTGAATAATGGAGGGTGATGTTTTCTTTTTCAAAGTATGAGAATCAGTCAGGTTTTTGAGATCAAATGAAGCTGTTTTACCCTCTCTATCTCTTTTTCCCTACCCTGCATTCTTCCCATGCCAAAATGACCTTGGGGCTAAAGCCTCCGTACCGAATAACCTCAGCAAAAAATTGGAAAATTGCTCCACTTACCATAGGCGAATGAAGGTAAAACTAATTTAAAACCTATTATTTCCCTCGGCTCTCAAATTGAGTAAATCTAATCGTCGGCAAACTGATATATTTTTTACTGGTATAATTTTGTTTTTCCCCAGCAGTCGTTCTACTTTAGATAGTTTCATCAAATCAAATCACACGTTTTATAAATAAAAAAATTGTATATAAAAATAAGTCGCAATGTACGTACTTGATGTTGAAATAAAATCCAGCTGACACCATAATGATTTGGTTGAATGGCATCATTACCAACGTGCTCGTCTCTACGGAGTCAAAGGCCGTGGAAAGGAAGCACCCTATGTACGCAGGATTAAATGTCAGTGAGGCAAAACAACATTACGTTTTAAGCCGGTTACAATATGGAGGTGCAAATAAATGAGCTTAAACCCTCCAAATTTAATTTTTAATACAAAACGTACTTGCACTAGTATTCAGGGGTTTCTGGAAGTTCAGGTGTTTGCTATTGAATTGGAAGTAATTATAGATATTGATGTCATTCAGGGAATTCATATACAATTATCAAACGCAATGATGCACAATACTCTCGGTCCTTTATTTTAAGTCCGTACTCGAACAGGTTAAATCCTGGCCAATTAGGCAGTCCCATGATTTCGACTAGACTAATTCCGGGCATACAAAGTAGAGAGGTAAACCGGGAGACAAGAGGGAAGAGGAAGAACAGAAAGAAAGATGTTCCAAAAAATAGACACTAGAAAGAAGGCAAAAGAAAAGGCCGGAGACAAAGGCAGAGCAAACAATCGAAGAGAAAGATGAGGGAGAGAGAAAGCAAAATAGGAAAAGGAACTAATAATAGTAACAAAAATATAAAGCGAGTGAATGAGCAAAGAGGAAAAATATATGTACGTACATAAACAAAGAGATTAAGCAATAGAGAGCGACAGAGAAAGTTACAGGTAAAAAATCGTGCAAATTGAAAGAGAACATCCAAGAGTATAAGAGCAAAGAGAGCGAGAGACATCAGCAATTAAAAAGTGGGAGAAAGTAATAACCAAACAAAGTGAAAGACCAAGGGAGAGGAAAGCACAAGGGAGAAAATGTGAAAGGGAAAGTCATAGATAAAGCGAGAGAAAACTAGAAATAATGTGAAAGAGAGAGCTGAAAAAAAGGCAAAACAGAGAGTTAGATAAAAATCAAGGGAGAAAGCCAGAGAAAAATCAACGGAGAAAGCCAGAGAAAAATCAAGGGAGAAAGCCAGAGAAAAATCAAGGGAGAAAGCCGGAGAAAAATCAAGGGAGAAAGCGAAAGAGAAAGCTAGAGAGGGGACAAAATCGAAGGTCAGAGAGAAAGCAAAGGAAAAAGCCAGAGAGAAAGCGGAAGAGAAAGCCAGTGAGTTAGTGATAGTGAGAAAAGACAAAGAGGACAAATGAATTAAAGGGAAATTATTTAGGAACATATAAAAACATATGCAAAGGCTAGAGAGAAAAATAAGTAGGGGATAAAAACAAAAGTTCTTACCAAACTCCACTAAAAGTCACTCCAGCACAAGTAATAACTACTGTCAACACTAATTTCATTTTTAGAATTTTCATCAGGCTTTAGAATGATAGAATTTAAGTTATCCAACGCACATACATATGTATCTATGGATATAACAGGTTCCAAATGATCCAACTCTCTCTTTATTATCTCTCTAGCTTTGCCTGCCTCTCTCTCCCGCTCTTCACACAAATGCTCACATGCTTTCCCCTCCCTTTGCATGCAAAATCTCCCTGCAGTAAATAAAGAATTTTAGAAGGATCAGCAAAGAAATACACGCTGCTGCTAGGGGGTCGGATTAAGCACACGCAAGCATATGGCATTTAGGGGAATGCATACATACATAATTATGCACACTTGTGATGGCATTCATATGTTCTTCCGCATGTATATCCCCGCATCTTATCAGCCTTCCACGGGCATTTGCATGTCCACACATTTAGACATGTATCACCACGACCACCGCAAAATGTGTGAAAGGGAAAATACTGGTTATTACCATAAGCACAAGCCACATTGGCGGTGAGGATGAGGATGAACGTTGTCACGAGGAAAGCATGGAAATCTGGTCGGAGGCCTATGAGCCAGTAGGCAATTACAACGAATAGGAATGGCTCTATTATAAATCCAGGAATCTGTGGGGAGACAACAGAAAGGGAAAGCATTTGTCATGATTGGCTCTTGTGGTGAGGGGAAAAAACAAAAATTGTGGGTGTTTGTGTTCAACCGTGTGAAATCCATGTGTAACCATTAATCTTGCACTGCCACCAAAACTCATTTGCTGAATACAAACAAACAAAAACAAAACTCAGGGATTTATGCTTTATTTTTACATACTTTCTCCACCTATCCATAGTCACCATTTATGAGATTAAATAATAAATTTTCCTTCCCTCTCCCTCATTTTCCATTACCTTTGTTCTCCCTTCCTTTACTCTACTTTTCTCTGTGGGTAGTGTAATCGCACAACAGATTTGTATTCACACAAACACGCGTAACACCCAATGGGGTTAATTCCACCACAAAAGGAGAAAGCACCATTTCCTCCAGGTCTTTGTTCAACTGTAGAAGTACTGTGTAGTACCATATAACCTCCTTATTCTCAAGTTGTTACAGAAAGGAAGTAAGAGAACGAGAGGGACAAAGAGCTAGAGGAAGGTACACAATGGAGAGAAAAACAAAATAGGTGGAATAACCGCAGGGAATAACAAGAAGATAAGGGAGTAAAAAAGGCTGGAAACTCGTCTGAAGGCTGAGAAAGAGAGAAAACAACACAGTCAAAGAGAGAGAGAAAAAACAATAGAAAATCTGAGGAAGGGAAAAGTAGGAAATTGCGCAGCTTATAGACAGGTAAATAAATCCATAAAAAAAGAGAAGGGAAGCAACAAAATCGGGAAACAGACATCGGATAGACCCGTGAAAAATGCAAGAGGTGCGTAAACCAAAAAGAGTGAGAAAAGGGAAGGAGACAATAAGAATGCAAAAAATACGAATAGAGAAAAAATGAAAGAAAGGATACGACGAACGGGGGAAAGAAGAAAATCAGGGAAGAAGCGAGAAGAAAAGTATAGAAGATGAAAAATAGAGGAAAATTAGAGGAAAAAGACGAAGAAAGAGGGAGAAACGAGAGACCAGAGGAAAAAAGCGAGAGAAAACAGAGGATGGAAAAGGGAGACAAAGGGTAAGAAACACGAGAAAAGAGGAAAGAAGAGAGAAAATAAACTGAAAAGTAAGTAAAAATTGATAAAGAGAGATGCAACGAGGAAAAAGAGGGTCAATCAGGAACAAAGGAAGGGAAAACAGAGAAAAGAAGAAGTAAACGAGTGAGAAAATAAATAAATAAATTGCTAAATAGGATGAATAGAAAAAAGAAAAGTAAGGGCCCACAAATGGAGAAAACAGCACCGCTGATCAAAATTGGAGAGATCTACGACAGAAATCAGAAAGGATAATCTCAAAAGAAAAGGGCGGAAAGTAAAATGTCGAAAAACGTAAGGAGAGGATATACACAAAATAAAATAAAAAACAATGGATACGGGAGCAAAAAAGGTGTGGAGATGCTGGTAGGACGAAAAGGCTGTAGTAGAATGAAAATAAAAAAGTTAATACAAAGATGGTGCCATGGAGAAAAGGTTCCACTCAGTCAAAATGTGATTCATGTTGGAGTTACTTACCAGGGATAATATTTTTGACACGTAGTAAGTATCACTCCGATACAGCTCGCTGTTCCGTTCCCGCATGAATATTGGCATCTCCTGTGGGAAAACCTGGAGGCACCAGTGGGGAAATTAGAATCAAAAAAGGGAGAAAAGAAGGAATTTAGTAGATTTCAGCACTTATTAAGCCTATTATACACAGATATATATACACATAGATACATATATATATATGCCATATATATACATGAACTCATACCACTTCTCATTCACTCATATTCCCTTTTCAATGGGAGGGAAACCTTTGTTCTTGGAAGACGCCTTGTGTAACCGAAGACGAAGGGCGAGAGAGAGAAAGAGGGAAATGTGCGGGTTGCTTTCATTGTGCAAGAAATTTTCTGTCTCACCTATATAAGGCCTGAGAAAGATTATGGATATGTTCCCATCTGTGGAAGGAAGAACGAGAGAGGGGAGACACAATTTTTGCACGGAAAAAGCATTTCCATGTAATTTGTCAGGGCAAAGCAGTAGATTTGAGTGTCTTTTTACTCAAAATAAAAATCCCTGAGACAAAGCAGCCCGTTAGAGAGGCGGGCCGTGGAAGGTGTGAATATTTCAATTCAATGCCTATATTCTCATCTATATCTATATCTCATATGGAATTTGTCTCCTATATTAAACTGTATTATCCTTCATGGACACCACAGAGTATCACCACGAAGTAAGACGGGCTAACCACAAAAGGACGACGATGAGAATACCCTCACAAGTGGCCCACAAAGAATCAAAAACACCTTTTCTGTTTTAAAAAGGCATTCTTCAATTTGTATGGTTGGGACGATGGGTTTGAATAATTTTTTGGTGACAGTGAAAAATGGGAAAGTTGTGGGAGATTTTCCTTCACACCAACCTTACATTTTTACACTTGAAAATATTTACGTATACGCTTTTCATTTCAAAACAAAATGTCTTGCATCACCTCTTTTGTATCTAACGGAAAAGAGATTTTATTCAGAAAGTTTATTATTATTATTTCATAGGATTTCTTTTGGTTACAAAACAGAGTTTTTTTTTCAAGGTCAACGGAAGTCTTTCCTTCTTCAGCTTCTGAGAAGGTGGCTCGGTAATTAAATGCGTACATTTAATTACCGAGAATTATCACACAAATTGAACGGACGGATGAAGTACGTGGGAAGGCGTGGGAAGTGTGAATGTTGGAGGAAAAAAAATTGTTAAATAGAAAATTCCCTTCGCTTGTGCTTTTCCTGCTTTCTCCACTCCCTGCTTTCTTTCGGCTTCTATTGCTTTCTCTAGCTTTCACTCCTGATTTTTTGCTTTCTTTACGGTCCCCCTCTCTCTAGCTCATATTTTTCTCTTAGACAAAAAAACATTAAGATGTGGGTCAGTTGATTCCAATATAGCCACCATAAGGTTTCTTCCACTTGAGTTCACCTGAGTCAAGTTGGGAGACATATGACAAAAATTAGAAGAAATCCATTCTTTCTCGTCTCCCGTCATTCTCCCTTGGCAGCAGCAGAGCTCATTTAGACGGAAACATTTCACCTTTATACTCTTTTAGTGGTCCGACAAGAACCAAAATATAATAAAGAAACCGCATACACAAATAATGTATCCTTATTCTTTTTGGTACTTTCTCCATTCACTCACTCACACACATGCAAGAAAAAAAATGTTGGTAGAGCATGAGTAACACGTACATTGAGAACAGCATAGCAGCTGGGGAAATTGTTCTCGGTTAGGAAGATGAACAAAGCTCCAGTTATATCTTGAATGCCCCTTTGATTCAATTCCACACCAGCAAAACACAAAGCGATCAGAATGGACGTCATCTGTCATATTAGAGGAGAAAAGCACATTTTTTGGAAGAAATGTATAAGAAAATATTAAGGAAATTGCTCACTCTCTAGAAGGAGCCTGGACCTACTTTTTTTTTGCTGACTGTTTCAATAGTTCATTTAAAAAACATACAAAAACAAAAATAATGTGAACTATATTAAGCAAAAAAAAAATTGCGGGGAAATGGATAAAGACAAAAGTCAGGGAAAGTTATTTGAATTAAGTTATGTATAATTTTATATATTTTTTTGTATATATGTACTTATAATTGGATTAAAATTGCGAATTTTTCCTACCAAAAATGGTAACACTCACCACTTTATGAATGGACCGAATCAAGTGTACGGATGGATTTCGCATGGAATCTAGGAATGACCTCCATGTCAACCAACGCACTTGCTTCCTCCATTCTGAGTCTAACCTTTTACAGGGAAAATCCTTTATTTTTACACAAATCCATTGCATACGCTTCAACCTTTGGAGCTAAAACTTTTAATTACAGTGATACTTACAATCGAGCGTTACTCCCACTACATACCACCAGCTTTTGAGGCTTGGAAAACTGAAAAAATAATTAATCTGGATCAGTTTGCGGAAAGATTGGGATGGTTGTGTATACAAATAATGAGCTCCCCCCGGCATCTTCCACACTCCTACACTCTTGACCATAGATTAATACACAAGGTATACCTAAGTTAGGTATACATATGTCATCCATACTTTTCTCCATCAAAGGGTTTACTTGGTCGGAAATCCTTTTTTCTATAGATGCTCTTGTCTTCTCCCTTTTGAACCTTCACCTTTCCTCCTCTCTTTATGCTCTCCATTGCCGTCCCTTTTAATTTCCTTTCCCCTTTTGTTAAATATTTCTTGTACCAACTGCCATATTTCTCTATTTCTATCTTTCACCACATTCCTCTTGACTTCATCTTGGACCGGCTTTTTCTGACACTAACGTGTTGTCCAGAATCTCTACCTAAGTTTCTATCATCCTTTTGATTCTCAGCTCCAAATAGCTCCGACGTTTTTATGCATGTTCTCTTATGTTCTATTTGTCACCACATTTGTTCGTTGAACTTCATTCATTCTCTACAAAAAAGTGTGAGGATTGTGTGGATAGCTTTAAGAATTTCATCCTATTTTTGTCCATGTACAGAATCTGTATGCCTTGGAAACCACTCATTGGCTGGAAATAATATAGGGATAGCAGTATAACATCTCCTAATTATAATATTAAATCATGTAGATTTATATGGGTAATATTAAATACCCATCTACATGATAGGCATTAAATTGCCCTCGGAAAGTGCCTTCAACACTTATTGTTACACCCAAGTAGATTATAAGTAGATAAACAAGTATAAAATCCAAATAATTCGACTATACATTATTAATCCTAAGGAGAACATACTAGGAAGATATTACCGAATCCCCCCTGGACACTGGAAGCTATATCCAGCTAATCTCTTGTTACCTGATAAGACCGTGGGAGCTTCACATCATTGACCCTCTCAATGTCTCTCTTAATTCTCCTCGCCACAACGGACGTTCCGAAGGCATCGCAAATGTCGTGAATCCTCTGTCTTTCATCTTCTCCCGGGGTTAAATCCTCATCCGACAAGGAATCACTGGAGGAGCAGTTCCCATCCGACCCTCCACATCGTCTCCGAGAGAGTGCATGCAAGTAAAAATCCGCGGGATTGTAATTTCTGGGACATTTGTAGCCCAAGCTGTGAGGTGGAAGTGTGAGAATACACGGAGAATATTATGTAGCCGTAGTAGATCATCAAGGAAGAAAACGAAGAAGGATGAGTCCATTTACGGGGTAATGGTGTAGAAGTGTACTTACAAACCATTTTTTTTCGGCGACAGACAGCAAGAGCCAGAAAGAGCGAAGGAAAGAGTATAGATGGAAGAATTTTATGCAGGCCACAAAAAACGCTAGAAAGACTGGAGGAGCCCTGTTCAAGGGTACAGAGGAGAGATATTACTGAGAAAGAGGGAGAAGACAAGAGAGAGATAGAAAGACCGAGAGAGAAAGAACCAGGGAGAGAGAGAGAAAGGCAGAGAGAGAGAAAGGCAGAGAGAGAGAGAGAAAGGCAGAGAGAGAGAAAGGCAGAGAGAGAGAAAGGCAGAGAGAGAGAAAGGCACAGAGAGAGAAAGGCAGAGAGAGAGAAAGGCACAGAGAGAGAGAAAGACCGAGAGAGAGAGAAAAAGGCAGCGAGAGAAAGACCGAGAGTGAGAAAGACAGAGAGAGAGAGAGAAAGACCAAGAGAGAGAGAGAAAGGCAGCGAGAGACAAGAATGCGGTGGGGCCACAAACAGTTCATAAAAGAAATGACACTGTGAGTACGTAATTTATTTAGAGCATCATAAAAGCATAGAAGGAAAAGCAGAACTCGCACCAAACGCGTTGTTCACGATGTGATGAAAAAGACGCCTCCCCCCAACCACATTTTTCCCGTTAAAAGACGAGACAAGTCTCGCTATCGAGTGTTTCAGAGAGTATGAAACAAGGAGAGGAGAATACAAATGGATACGTACATATGCAGAGGTACCAATTTGAAATATACATATCTACATATACCCCCGTATATCCGTAGTATCCATAGTGCATGGGATCCAATTTACGCTCTTCAAAAATGTACGAGTCAAGGCCTTGGAACTCGTTTCGGGAAGAGCGGAGAAAACCGTGAATTTGGCATTAGAAAGTAATGCATTTGCAATGAAGTGTCTCACTTACAAGGAGAGAAAGGCCGTAATTATGTATACGTATATGTATATGTGTACCTTGTAAAGTACCACTAATTGAGAAATGAATATGGATCTTCCTTACTTGTTAGACTGTACTTCTTCAAATTATTCCCAGCTTTTACATCTACTCTAATATTCTAGCTTTTCTCTTCTTCTCACAGCTGCCATTTTTCTGGTTATCATCTTTACTTTCACTGAAATTACTCTTTCCCCCGGTTGGGTGAAGCATATTTTTCTTGGTGGATTTCTAGTATTAATTTTTGTCGTCTATAGTGTGTATACATATCTACATCTTTTACTTCTTTTGTTAGCTATTCCTTTCTTGGATTTCCTCAGATCTTCTCCGTGTATCTGGCTATTTGTCCTATTGAAATACCCTTTCTGCTAAGTTCATTTTTCCTCGTAAGTTTTTTGTCTTCTTTGTCGCCATTTCTATATGTTTCGACTTTTCTCCTTTCTTCCCACAAATTGCTCTTCAGTTTGCTTATTATTCCTCTCAATTTCCCCTCCCATCCCATTTTTTGATTTAAATCCTGTTATTTTTCTACTATCTTTGATTTTCCTTTGAATTACCAAATTGTCTCCCAGAATTTTCCCTTTGCCCTTCGTTGTCTGGTTTAATTTTCTTTTTTTAATCCTACTTTTTATTTCCTTTTCTAGCCTTGTTCAACTGTCCTTTCTTGTTTGTTCAATTTTCTTTTTCATCCTATTTTTTGATTTTCCGTAGTTTTGTTCGATTTTTGCGTTGTTCATTTTTGTAATAATTCTGCGTATTTTAAAAATAGTCGATGTACCTACATTCAATCAAATCAGACTGTATCACGAATTGTACTATTTTCATCACCTCAATTAGCACGATATTGGCTATTAGCAGCGGCGTACAGGAGTGTGAAAGGTACAGATAAAAACGAGATATAATTGGAAGCTAGAAGTTCACAGAACTTCAAAGTGTACAATTATAGAGTTTTACCCCAGAAAAGAGCTGAATATTATCCATGGAAACAACAAAGGATGAATACGAGGAAAATGTACCGCCGTGGTACAGCTTTGATGCAGGGGAAAAGCTTTACTGCGGTGACAAAAGTTCGAGAGAAAGGAATTCAGACAAGGAGATTATTGTGTGTAAAAAATACAAGGAAAATTGAATCACTTTGATAAGGATGTGTTGCTTAATTAAATTATTAGAAACTATCGCTTTCATCTCTTCCTTCGAAAACCCTTTGGAGTCCCTAGAACTTTCCACCCACACTCCCTCGCCACGAATTATACTTTGGAACTTACTAATCACTTCCGGGAAATGAAATAAAGTGGGAGGCTAGGGGTAATTATGGGCACGCACATGCACAACGTCCTTTCTGGGTGGTGAGAAACACTAAACCGAGCTTGTATTTCCATCGACAATTTGAAGGTCACACTGTATACTACATATTGGTGCCGAGAGGTGCCAGTGTCAAGTCTTTGTGTCCATTTAGAATTGTAAGCAGGTATATTCCATTTATTTCTCGGGGCTAAAACTCATCATTTTCCCCCTTCAATCATTGTCACTCTGGTTGTAACATGCAAAATGCAAGAGCATATGTAGGTTCTAAAAAAAAACAATTAGAACACCACAGGCAAAGATATGGGCCGGAATGAAAGGGTAATAAAGCGTGTAAAAGTAAGCCATCAACGGTCGTCTGGGACATTACGAATGACTATTTCCCCCCTTAAAGTGTGAAGTGCCATCCACATCTGCTTGAAATCCCATTCGTGGCGATGGGTACTTCAATTCATCTCAAATGGACACGTGCCGATGCGTTTCACTTGATTACGGACGAAGTTATGACACTCATTCTACTATACTATGTGCCTATGCCCCGCTTCAAGGACGGATAAGAATATGTAGTCAGGAGAAATGAAAGTGTACTTATGTATCTATTTGCGGCTCAAAAAGATGGATGCTGATTTTCGAGATGGGGGAAAGTAGAGAGAAAGAGAGAACATGGTGAGGGAGAAAATAAAAGCTACCAAGAAATTAAGGAGAGAGAGAGAATACAAAGTAGGAAAAAAGGTAAAAATTAAATTATTTTTACCAAGTAGCAAAAGAGAAAGTATATGTAAAAAGCGAAGCATAAAAGGAGGTAGTAGATTGGAAAAGCTAAGAACAAAAAGGAAAGGAGAAAGTAGATGGAGGCTAAAAATTGAAACGAAAGGAGAAAGCAGATGGATACTAAAAATATAGGAACTAAAAATAAAAAGGGAAAAAGAAAGTAGATGGGAAAATGTGAAAATAAAAACGGAAAGAGGAAGTAGATGGAAAAAAGCTAAAAAAAGAAAAAAAACGACATGGAGACAGGTGAACATAGAAGTAAAGACGGAAGCAGATGGAAAAAGTTAAAAATAAAAATGAAAGGAGAAAGCACATGGAAACAAGGTAAACCTAAAAGGAAAAGCAGAAGTCAGATGGAAACAAGGTAAAACAGAAAAGAAAAAGGAGAAATCAGATGGAAGCAGGGAAAAACTTCAAGGGAAAGGAGAAGGGAGATGGAAAAAGTGAAAGTAAAAATAATGAGAAAGTAGATGGAAAAACAGTAAAAGTAGATAAAAGAATTGTGAAAGTATATAAAAAATTGTGAAACGAAAAAATGGGTAGAAAAAAGGTAAAAATATAAGGAGACAGTAGACATTAAAATGTTGAAACGGATGAATGAGAAGAGAATCATTATGTACATTAAACACAAACGAAGCAAATTGATACATCAAGGAAATTGGAAGTAGGGAGAAAATAAAAAAAACCGTAAAGAGAAAGCAGATAGAGATAAGTACTTGTGAAAAGCCAAGAGACTAAAAGAGCCAAACTTACGATTGAAAAAAGGCTTGTGCCTCTTGACATTTCCCGGTGAACGCCACTCGTCCTTCTGTAACCAGTATGAGGTGATTGAAGGCAGAAAAAACCTGTAGTAATTCACAATTACGTAACATAAAAGCATCATCATTGAACTTGTAGAAGCACGAGCTCTTTCCAGACAGAAAATAGAACTAATAGAAGAAATGAGGAATTTCGTTTCTTCAAACGAATCCCAGTCATGATCCTACTTGTCCTTCCCAGCCTCTCCTTTGTAACTTTGGGATCACTCTTCAAATCAATGGAGGGAAAGAAAAGTTTTTTTTTTTAAATTACAAAATTCACTGACGCAGCTCCAGGTTAGTCCCCAATGGAAATGTATCAAGGCCACAGTAATGGAACAACTTTGACCAGAATTTGTAGGACTGAATCCTTATTCGAGATATGATTCCAGTAAAAATAAAATGAAACACATTCTAATAATGATCGACCTGTTCCACCGAAAATCTCTCTCTTCTCCATTTCATCCAATCCATAGTGAGGGCCTGAACTTAAAAGATGTAATGTTAAAAAGTAAAAAAAATAATATACACATATATGTACATATATACAACACTAAACTTAAACTAAATACAACATGAATAGGCAATTTCAAGGCGATACTTTACACGCATATGCCTTTACACAAGAATACTTTCAAGATATACACAAGGGATTACTATTAACATTAAATCTTTTATTTCTCTGCCTTTTTTCCCAACAGACATATAAAAGCTTTGGTGCATTGGATATAATCAAAATTATCTATATTGAGTACTGGAATTTGTAGATATATAAATATCATAAATGTGTACGCACAAATAGTCTACATTACTGAATTTGGTGGTGACAGTAATAGGCTGTTCGATCGGGAAATGTGCTACGTACATATGTACGTATGCTTATAGAAGGCTCGATATAAAAAATATTGGTATATTCCATCACAGGAGAACTATAACCTTATACTAATTGTAAGTGGACAACATAATATACATACATATGTACGTACATACATATACATACATACATTTTAGCCACTTTTCCCATCCGAACATGTCTGTCATTACCCGGACAAAGAAATATGTCTCCATTCCATGCATCTGACAACGTGTGGGATTCCTCAATTGATGGTATTTCGTGTGAAAAAAAAAAGATTGTTCCGGTCCCAATTCTCCTTTGTTATGGGAAAGAAAGGCAGAGGGAGAATTTTGTGCGAAAAAAGGAGCAGGAAAAAGGAAGAATAGAGGAGAAACGGATTCCCCGGAAAGGGAAATAAGGATGTCTTATGGGAAGGAAAATATCTGGAGGTGGATGAAGAAAAACAATTAAAGTAAAAAAAAAAACAATTGAAATGAAGTATAAAAGAATATAAAGAGATCAGAATTTATATGGAGAGTGACGGGATAAAAAAAAATCCTTTTTAACAAATCAGGTGGCAATCCAGAAAGGGGATGTGACAGGGGAAACAAAGGGAGATTAGAAGGGAGAATGTGGAAATGAGAAATGGGAGAAAAGTTGCTAGAAAAAATAGAAATAATAATACTATATTGGATTACTTTCGATGACGGCTGATGGATGGAACAAATGATGGTTCGTCCTCTGGCTGCCAATTGCTCCAATACAGAAATGATGGTATGTGCTGTGTGACTGTCAAGACCACTCGTGGGCTCATCGCAGAACAGCAATGGAGGATCTGTCACGATCTGTTCCGTAGGAAAATATATGTGTATTCATGTACATACTTTTAAGGCTCTCTCATACTGCACACACAAATGAATGGCCAAAGTACCAAAGACATCCTCTGATGACAGGAAGGAAGAAAGGAATGGAGAAAGACAGGAGAGAGATTTTTTTTTGGGGGGTGAGAATGAGGGAGAAAGTGATGCTGGTAACAATTGTCCCTATCCTTGAACAAGGATGTACATACGTAGTATGTACATATCCTGTGAATGGTTGTCTTCCTCGGGAGATACTGTACGATTGTCCCTGGCAAAATGAGGGAGAGAAATGGTCCACATCATTTATTCATACACCTCATCACGGTGTCCCCTTCGGCACATTTTTACTTCCTCAACATATTTCGGTCCTTCCATTATTGTGGTGAAGCGACCCATTGTATTCCCTCCATCCCTTCCCGTCTCCCTCCATCCGAACCTATCTTTATCGCTCTCCTCATTTTTTTAGGCTAATGACTTTGTAAATATTCACGACACCTACAAATTGTTCAACGTTTCGCTCTTGTAATCAGCATTTCCGGAGGCGGACAATTTTTAAATTTCCTTTCTGTCATTTGTGACCCAGTTTAGGTACAATATCTCTTTGGCAGTTTTTAAAATATTTTTGAAGCAAATTAATCTATTTTATATTCCCTGGAGATTCCGCGCAATGCCCAACCTCGATAGGTTCTCAAACAGATAATCCTGCCGCTTTGCTTTATATCATCCTCTCTTTATTTCCTTCACCCCTTCGTTCTTTTTGTATATTTATTTTTGTCTCTCTTTTTATATTAATTGTTGTAACTTTCTTTATATTTCGATCTCTCTTTCATTCATCTTATTTCTTTCTATCCCATCGTATTTGTTCCTTCTCTTTCTTCCTATTTCTTTGTGTTTGTCTTTGACTTCCTTCAATTTCTCTTTCTCCTTCGCGCACTCGTTTATTTTTCTCATTCTGCCTTCCTCTATTTTTCTCTTTCTGCCTCTCTTTACTTCGTCTATTTTTCTCTTTCTGCCTCTCTTTACTTCGTCTATTTTTCT
>JAQGBT010004962.1:0-15333 GCA_034698585.1 Disparrhopalites patrizii
AGAAATCTGCATATTCAAGAATGCATTAATAAATGCATTCTTGTGAAGTAGTAGCAACAACATTGAAAAAATACAGGAGAATTATTTTGCCTACAGACCTTTCTTTTTACGCTTTTTGGGCCCTACAATAACAATGTGTACCCATTCAAGCAAAAGAAAGAAGAGACAAGGAAGAATGAAGGCAATTGGCGTATCTCAAAACTTCCTCAAAGCAATCTGCAAGCCCAATGTGAGATCATAAGGTGAACGAACATCCTTTTCTTCAATGTGAAATTCAGCTCTTCTCAACTTTTCCATCCTCCTCATCTTTTATCCCTGTGGCTTTATCCCTCTTTAACCCATTCTTCCCATTTTTTCCTTGCCACCAATGCTTTTTCATATTTATACGGGATTCCACACATACAAAGATTTTCCTCCGGGAGGCAAATATGCATTACAAAACTATAAGAAAATAGGCAAAGTATTTTGTATGACATTTAAATGCGAATCAAAACACAATTTTTCAATCAAGTTGATTCCAACGTTTTAAAGCCACAAGCATGATATTTCGTTGCTAGAAGAGCCAGAATTAAAAATAATTGCCAATAATTAAATTATGTTATAAATAAAAAAAAAACGAATCTGGACTACATAGATTAAATGTCAAGAAATTAAGAGAATTTATTGAAGCGTTGAATACCAAAGATTAAATTGGTTCAGGATTAATACACAAAAATAGAGGAGAATAAGTGGAACAATTTACTTTGTGGTGATTAAAGTGGTCCCTTGAAATCCAGGGAGTCGGGGAGATTCTGTGCACGTGTTGTGGTCAGTAGTAAGGCAAGAGCGATTGATGGGGAAGATAGGAGAGTAGGGGGAAATTGATGCAAGAAAAAATAGATAAAATATTTCAGGATCAGATTTAATTTGCATAGATTACGAAGTGCACGAGTATACGAATACGGCCTTCAAAATCAGAATGGGAGGGACTGGGCAAAGGGACGATGTGAGACAGTGACGGGGGAGACTGAGGCAGGATTTCCCAGGTAAATAGAGGAGGGCAATGGCAGAGTGGCTGAATAATAGGGAGATAGGGACAAGATAGAGAGAACAAAATTAGAAAAGCAAGTGCAGCAAAAGGGAACGACAGAGAGAAAATGAAAAAAATAGAAAAGCCAACACAGTAAAAGCCAAGAGAGAGAGAGAGAGAGAGACAACGAGAAAATAGAATAGCCAAAGAAGCAAAAAGGAAATTAATAGAGAAATCGAAAATGCAAAAGTCAAGCGAAAGAGAGAGAGAGAGAAAGAGCCAGACAATGACAGAAAAAAGGAGACAGGCATAAAAAGGGAGAGAGAGAAAGGCAGGCAAAGCGATACAGAAGGAGAAAAGAAGAAGGAGAGTAAGGAGAAAGAGAGAGAAAAATAGAGAAAAGCAAAAAGAGAGAAAGAAAAGCAGAAAGAGAGAGAGAAAGAAAAACCGAAAGAGAGAGAGAAAAAAAAAGCAGAAAGAGAGAGAAAAAGGCAGAAAAAGAGAGAGAAAAGCAGAAAAAAAGAGAGAAAAGCCAATAGAGAGAGAGAAAGAGAGAGAGAGAGAAAAGCAGAAAGAGAGAAAGAAAAGCAGAGAGAGAGAAAGACAAGCAGAAAGAGAGTAATAAAAGCAGAAAAAAAGAGAAAGAGAAGCAGACAGAGAGAAAGACAAGCAGAAACAGAGGGAGGAAAAAGGAGAAAGAGAAGCAGACAGAGAGAAAGAAAGGCAGAAAAAGAGGGAGGAAAAAAGAGAAAGAGAAGCAGACAGAGAGAAAGAAAAGCAGAAAAAGAGGGAGGAAAAAAGAGAGAAAAGCCGAAAGAAAGAGAGAGAGAGAGAGAGAAAAGCGGGAAGAGACGAAGAAAAGCAGAGAGAGAGAAAGACCAGCAGAAAGAGAGAGAGGAAAAAAGAGAGAAAAGCCGAAAGAAAGAGAAAAGGAGAGAGAAAAACAAAAAGAGAGAAATAAAAGCAGAAAAAAAGAGATAGAAAACCCGAAAAAGAGAGCGAAAAAGAGAGTGAGAAAAGCAGAAAGAGAGATAGAAGAAAGCAGAAAAAGAGAGAAAGAAAAGCAGAGAGAGAGAGAAAGAAAAGCAGAGAGAGAGTGGGAAAAAGAGAGAAAAGCCAAAAGAAAGAGGGAGCGAGAGAAAAAAGCAGAGAAAGAGAAAGAAAAGCAGAAAGAGAGAGAGGAAAAAAGAGAGAAAAGCCGAAAGAAAGAGAGAAAAGCAAAAAGAGAGAAAGAAAAGCAGAAAGAGAGAAAGAAAAGCAGAAGGAGAGAGAGAGAAAAGCCGAAAAAGAGACAGAAAAACAGAGAGATAAGAGTGGAAAGAGAGAGAAATAGGGAGAGAGTGCAGAGAGTGAAAGAAAAGCGGAGAAATTAAGAGATTACGAGAAGGAAAGAGGGAAAGAGAGAGAGAGAGAAAACAGAAGGAGACACAAAAAAGCTTACGGCAAAGAGACAAAAAAAGAAAAGTCAACAAGGATGAAATTAATGAGACAGAGCGGAATTGACAGGAGACAGTGTGCTGGAGATGAGGGAAAAGAGAAAGGGTTAAATTCTGATCCAAAACAATGTAAAAGATATATTTACAAATCTAAAGAAAAAAAGTATCCCTACTCGCAAACTACAGGAGCCTCACCTCCTCGTCATCCCCTCCGTACATTTTAAAATCCCTTGTACACGCGCCCGAAACAACAAGTATTTAGGGACGTTCAAAGGACCCCAACAGCTCAGCGGACCTCTGGACCTTATTTCCATGAGCATTAAGGACAAATGTAGGGCCCTGGAACAGGCCAAGCCTCCAGGTTCCTCCACTCCCGACTTATTACCTTTGTACTCACGATGGACAACCATCAAAAGGAGAAGAAAATGAAAAAAAGATGCTGTCCCTATGAATTTCCCCTTTATGTACGTCCATATACGTACATATTTGCCTTATGAGAACCGTGATTCCCTTTTTATATGGCAACTATAGTACATATATGCACATTCTAGTATGAATAAAGCTCCGTGTGTGTAATCATTTGGAAGACCAAGAAGAAAAATGGGGAGGAGGGAAGGATTTCCAGGTGAGGTAGACGTATTGATGTGTAATACATATGTACATATGTATATACATACATAGTTACACACATGTATACAGAGTTCGTCTTTTTGAAAGGAGAGAGAGAGAAGGAATGTCAGAAAGATTTGTTGTTGGAAGTGAAGAAACACAAGATAATTCATGAATATCTCATGAACATGTAAACACAGTTAGGGAGAATAAGACCAAACAGATATGTACGTACATATGTATACATATGTACGGTGAATAAATGAGCTGGTCTTACTTCTCTTCTTCTACAGCCCTCCTCCGCCACTGGCCCGTGTGAAAAGGAGGCAAAAAGCCTGTATATGAACCTGTATACATTCGAGGGAAGTCACAAAACGGTATAGGGACATTGTTGTACATAGGATGTGTTGGTAGAGGTAGAAGGGAAACTAAAAAATGTACTTAGTTTTTTAAGTACTAAAAAATTGTCTCTTTTCTGCTTATTTTCTCGTTGTTTTCCATTTTCT
Organism: Disparrhopalites patrizii; assembly: GCA_034698585.1. Classification (NCBI taxonomy): domain Eukaryota; kingdom Metazoa; phylum Arthropoda; class Collembola; order Symphypleona; family Sminthuridae; genus Disparrhopalites; species Disparrhopalites patrizii. The sequence goes on from JAQGBT010004962.1 coordinate 3,561, forward strand.
CTCCCTTTCCTTCGCTCTGTCTTTTCTTCTTTCTTTCGTTTTCTCTTTGCGTCTCTCTTTTTCTCTCTCCTTTTTACATCTCTCTCTCTCTCTGCTTTTTACATCTCTCTCTCTTTCCTTGTCACATCTCTCTCTCTTTCTCTCTCCTTTCTCTATCTCTCCTAGTTTCTCTCTCGTTTCTCTATCTCTCCTCGTTTCTCTCTCTTTAACTCTCCTCTCTCTCCTTTTTCTTCTTTCTTTTTTCGCTCTCTTTCTAATTCCTCTCTCTCTTTTTTTCTCTCTTTCTTTATCTCTCTCCTCTTTTCTCTCTCTCTCTTCCTTTTTACTTCTTTCTCTTTTTCCTCTTTCTTGCTTTCTCTCTCTTTCTTTATTTCCTTTTCTCTCTTTCTTTGTTTCCTTCTCTCTCTTTTCCCTCTTTCTCTGTCTTCTTTTTTCTCTCCCTCCCATTATTTTCTTCTCTCTATTTCCTCTGTCTTCCTCTCTCTTTTTCTTTATTTTCTTCTCTCTATTTCCTCTGTCTTCCTCTCTCTTTTTCTTTATTTTCTTCTCTCTATATTTCCTCTGTCTTCCTCTCTCTTTTTCTTTATTTTCTTCTCTCTATTTCCTCTGTCTTTCTCTCCCTCTCTCTTTCTTTATTTTCTTCTCTGTTTTTCCTCTGTCTTTCTCTCCCTCTCTCTTTCTTTATTTTCTTCTCTGTTTTTCCTCTGTCTTTCTCTCTCTATATATCTTCATTTTCTTCTCTCTCTCTCTCGTTCTCTCTTTCTATTTCCTTTCTCCCTTTGTCCATATCTCTTCCCTGTTTTCCCTCGTTCTGTTTCTTTCTCTCTCTTTCTTTTTCATTTTTCTTACTCTCTTTATCTCTTTCCCTCTTTCCGTCTCTCTCGTGCCTCACTTTACTTGAATTCAATCTTCCCAATTTTTCTAACATGTCTGTCTTCTCCCACTGCCCTTTTGGGCTGTCTTTTCATCCTTTTTCCTTTTCATCCAGCATCCCTGTTTGCTGGACAGAGTTTCTTTTTTCGTTGTTTCTTTCATCTTTTCTCGATCTTTTCTCATCCGTCCGCTGTTTATATCTCCTATTATTCCTGTATCTCCTTTCTTATTAACTATTATCTGAGCTTCCCCCTGTTAATTTTTCTTGTCTCTGTCCCACGGACTCTATATTTCTGTATTTATCTTTGGTTCCATTGCTCCGTGTCTGTTGTCCGTGATTTTGTCTGTCTCTCTGTCCCCCATACCTCTTTCGTCTCTTTTCTCTCCTTCGGACTGTCTAGTTTCGTCTTTCTCTTTTCCATGTTCTTGTTGCCTGGCTGTTCTCGTTTAATCCCTTAGCATTTCCTTTTGACTTTCCAAATGTCTCACTTGCCCCTTGTTATAATTGTTTCTCTTTCTTGAGTTTTTGTATAGGTATCTCTTGTCTTTGCATCATTCATTCCTCCTTCTCATTTCTCCGGTTTCTCTGCTGTTTTCCTCTTTATTTGTTTTTATGCATTTTCTTGTTCTTTGGTCTACTCTCCCTTGCCTTGCTTTTTCTATTCTTCCTGCCATTCTTTCATACGTTCTCCGTCTCTCTCTCTTATTCTCCCTTTCCCGTCCCAATGAACCCAAGAAAAATGGAGACTGAACGAAAAAGGAGTGTGTAATTATCTGTATCATAGTCTCCCTTCTTATACTGAAAAAAAGGTGTACAGAGAGAGAGAGAGAGAGAGAGAGAGAGAGAGAGAGAGAGGCCAGTTGAAAAGTATGCATTCCCAAGGAGGGGGTGATCACCCATATGTACAGTTCACTTTTAAATATCTAAATGGGAACCTCTTTTGAAGGTATTATACCACTGTGTAGGGCGCTATATATGGTACAATACTACCTTTTAAAACCTTGGAAGACCTACACATATACAGAGGCCTGGGTATGTATATACCCATATGGAGTATTTGTAAAGGAGGCTAGAAAAGAATGCATCTCTCCCACATATGTGATGTGGGTATAAAGGCCGAGTATTATACAAATGTCTTATGAATCGTGAATTAATGTTTGATACCTGCGGGTACCTACCTTCTCACTCTGAACTTTTGGTATGCACGGGGATGGTAGTGAAAGAGAGAGAAGGAGAGAGAAAAAAATAGAGTTCCGGGTAGGTTGCTATATTTTAATTTCGAACTTTTGACATCATCGAAATTGAATTTTCAAAATCGTATCTTTATTTGCAGAAAATAGAACTCGATTGAAAAATCGTGTCGAAATAATTCCAATTTCAAGTTGGTTTAATCAAGTTCCAAATTATCATCTTCGTAATTGACTCGTAGTCCAGGAATGAATTGGAAATTGAAGGGACAATTGAAACACGCGGGTATATTTGGGATTTCAATTGTGATTGGCAATCCCATTTTTTCCAGATAAGATGTCCAAGGGTACGGTAATGCTAACCAAAAATGGGGGATTTATAATTAAGAACATACAGTTGAACCTCTCTATAACGGGCTCCCTTATAACGGTTTTCTCTCTATACCTGTGGCCGAAAATGCTTCCCTCAAAAACTATCTCCAATTGTTAACATAGAAATTTCTGTTCTCTATAACAATTTTTCGTTATAACGGGGAAAATATGCTGAATTAAGGGGAACCGTTATAGAGAGAGAGTAGAGTGTAATTGGAAGCAATAGAATCCGGGAAAAGTAAACATTTATTATTTTCACCTATTTTAATATACATTTTAATAGACATCTGAACTCCGAACTCAATAATTTAAATAAATACATTGGAGTCTCTATATAACGTCTCTTTATAACAACATTTCTCTTTAACCAATTATTTTTCCAGCCCCCCGTATATGTAAGGTGCATATTTAATGTTCTATATAACAGCTTTCCCCTGTAACAATATTTTTCGCCCTTCCCTTCAGGGTTATGATATAGAGACTCCGCTGTAGGTATTTAATGCATTTCGAGAATTTTCAAAAGACTGAAATTGTCAAGAACGAGTATTAAGCTAAAATTGCTCGGACTTGAACTAGAACTTGGTACGGAAATTGAGACTCGCAAACTGAACTTGAACTCATGCAGAACTCTATAGTTGAGAACGGAGCAAGTTGAACAGCAGCAGTCTGTCTGTTGTTTCTTTCTTATAATGATTGTGAGAAGGAGAGAGAGAGAGAATTTAAGGAGAGGGATGGGTAGTAGTAGTAGTTAGTAATGGTAGTAGTAAAAAGGTATATGACCATACAGGTAGGAGAGAGAGAGAGAGAGAGAGACAGAGAGAGAAAGGCTGAAGAAAAAGGGAGAGATATAGCTTGGAGCTCAGCAGGTACCCCACCAGCCCCACTCACTCAGTCAGTCAACGCGGAAAGAAATACAACTTGAACAACAATGCAGGACAGAGGGTCCAACAATACACACACGAGGAGCCAACGCTCTTCCTTTGCACGTTGAATCCAAGTTTTATTTTTCCCGAAAAAAAAAGTTTTCCCAAAAAAAGTTTTACACATACAAAAAATATAGCTAAAAAGCATTTGTTATTCACATCTTGTATTTGTGTGTGTATTTTTAATGAGAATAACCCTTTTTTGCATTTAATTGCGTGCGTTTATATATATATATTATACATATATACACTTTCCTTCGTGACATTCTTGAACCTTCTCTCAAGTGTTTTTTTTTCGTGGAAAGTTTTACGGACACAAAAATTCTTTTGGTGCGGAATTCCAAAATAGATTTTGGAAAAATTGGGACATTTCCCCTTACATCGGACTGCATCGGAGTTATATTAATACAAATATATTGCAACAGTTTAAAAACAGAGTTAAAAACGGGGAATTTCAATCATATTTTTGAACTGGAGATAATTAATATGGTAGTTACCCGTACAATTATTAAGTTCCGAAAAAACGTTACGCGGTTCAAGTCGGTGTAAGTTCAAGGGAAAAGTGCCAAGGGAGCTCATCGATGGAGCGAGACAAATTGGAATTAAGGATCTGTGTGTAAAATCAAGTTTTCAGTTCCTGAAAATCATTCAAAACATTTTTATTCCTATATTTCTCTTCCATAAATTTATTCCTGGTGCCAATGGACGTGCAAATATTTGGGAAAATATAGTTTTTAAAGGGATTAAAAAGCCCTCCAAAGGAATAAAAATAGGATGAAACTTACTATTGTGCTTGTGCATTATCTGCAGAAGTTTCTGCAGGATCAGGATCATTATGGGTGATCTTGGAGGGGGATAAAAGCCCACAAGGTACGTGTTACTTCACTTTTTCCTCTTTCGGAATTACTTTTCGAAAATTAAATTACGTTTCTGCCTGGATTCGGATTGGATTTTGTGGAGGAAAAATTAAGGCAAAAAAAAACTACAAAAAAACAGGAACTACTGGAAAAACAGAGAAATATCTGAGTGCAAATCAGAGCTTAAAAAACACAGAGAGAGAGAGCGAGAAGAAAAAGAGAGACGAAGACGGACTGAGCGAGACAGTGAAGTCACCATCAAGACTTCAAAGCCATCATCATCACTCTTGTCACGACACAACAAGGACATTTGTGAAAGACAGAGAGAGAGAGAGAGAGAGAGAGAGAGAGAGAGAGAAATAAATAAATAAATAAATAAAACTTGCAATTCTTTTTGAGAAAATGCCGATGGGTCTAGAATGCACTCCCTTAATTTTTTTTGTTTCATTCCATGCCTCAATTTTTCCCGAATAACCTCTCTATAGAAAAAAATACAACTGTAAGAATTACAAATACCAATATAACAACCAAAAAGAGCCTAAGAAATCTCTCTCAACCAGTTCTCTCAACAGTTGATTGTGATTTCGAAAAAAATATATTTATATAGTAATAACAAATAATTCTTTTGGAATTATGCACCCACGCCTTTATTAAAATGGGCAAATAATAGAAAAAAAAATCCTTTGAAGATTTCCCGTGACGCAGTGTGATGGATAATAATTTCGCTGCCAAGTAAATTCACATATGCATATGTAATTTATACATATATGAATATTCTCTTATAACAAAAATTACATGAGGATTTTTCCCATTTCCGCCCGAAATTGTCGTTTTTTATGAATGAAAAAATGCTTTTAAATTAAAAACCACGCGAGCTGGAAATTTGTTGTTAATTAGCCTTAGCACCTTTTTACATGGAAATCGGGTCCATAATTCTTCATCGGATTTTTATTGTTGTCCTTTTGATTTGATGGAGGATGCAAGCAAAAATTACCCGGGAATTCTTCTATTGGATTAATCCCAAGTGACTAAAACAAATTTTGTTGGTGAAAAAGTGTCTACTGATAGATATTTGGTGCGTTGGACCATTCAAGGTCAATGTCAATGGAATGTGTTCTAGAAGAGAAAGAAGGAAAAAATTTTTAGTTCGTCGCCCTGCAGTCTTTGCTAATAAATGGGATGATGCAAGGGAATAAACAATAATAAAAAAAAGTGTTTTTCATCATTCAAAAGAAGGAATTATACTCACTTTGTAAGTCGGTTGGAATTTCTGTTTGGAATTTGTTTTTTATTCTCCTTTGCAAAAAAAAAAAATACACACAATGGCCTTTATATAACATGATGGTAGAGTTGCAATGTGTTAGTTAATAGAGTGTTGCTCATACCTTGTAAAAATTTGAATTCAACATGGGAGTTCCCCCTGAGGGGTCTCTGATAATGCACAATCTCCCTGCCTTTTCACCTTGCTCCTTTTTATTTTCTTCTTCGACATTGCCTCCTTTTTTTTTCTTTCTTCTAAATCCACTTTAAAAATTATACTATGTCAGGCTTATTTTAGCTTTTCTTTTTTACTGACGATCCTATTGGTATTGATTTTGTTCGACGTTTCTTTCATTTCATTTGCAATTAACTCCTTCGATTTTTTAATTTTAACTTGACGCAGGTCGGTTTGGGTTAATTTGCAATTAAATCCTTTGATTTTATATTTGTTGCTGCTTGGTTTGTGTTATTTTGAATTCAGATGCTTCAATTTTTATTTGTATTAATTTGCCCTTAAATCCATTGCTTTTTAGTTGTATTAATTTACACTTAAATCCTTTGATTTTTATTTGTATCAATTTTCGCTTTTAATAAATACATTGATTTTTAATTGTTTATATTTCGCTTTTAATAAATACATTGATTTTTAACTGTATAAATTTGTACTTAAATCCATAGATTTTTATTTGTATAAATTTGCACGTAAAAAATCCATTGATTTTTAATTGTTTATATTTGCACTTAAAACCTTCGATTTTTCCTTGCATTTATTTTTTTGTAGGTTTATTTGCGTAAATTTGATTTGTAAACTCCTGTGATTTTTATTTTTATGAATGTTTTGCAGTTTTATTTGTGTTGTTGCTATTAAAAATCCTCTGATTTTCATTTTCATTAATGCTTTGTAGTTTTGTTGGTGTTAAATTGCCATTAAAAAACCTTTGATTTTAATCCTTATTAATCAGTTGTAGTTTTATGTGTTAATTGGCAATTAAATCCCAAACTCCTTTGATTTTTATTTGTATTAATGCTTTGCAGTTTTATTTGTGTTAATTTTGCTATTAAAAATCCTTTGATTTTCATTTTCATTAATGCTTTGTAGTTTTGTTGGTGTTAAATTGCCATTAAAAATCCTTTGATTTTAATCCTTATTAGTCTTTTGTAGTTTGATGTGTTAATTTGCAATTAAATCCTAAAGTCTTTAAATGTGTCAATTGTCAATTTGTTTACGTTTTTTCGTGTTAATGGCATTACTTTGTATTGATGTCACTCTCGAATTCTCATATATGTAGTTTACTTTTATTGGTATTAGGCTTGCTTTGACATTTTTATACACCACTTCTCTATATTTAAATTTCGTTATTTATTCACATATTAATATTTTGCTTTATTTTCAGAAAAAATCAAGATGTGGAGGGAAGAAAATAATTCTAGGAAAATTCACTAACTTCGTCAAAGTTTTGGTGTGAATAAATATTTTATTGGCACGCTGAAGCCCCACGCAGCCATCATGTCCACCACCATCTCCTCCGAGGTAAGCCCCAATTAATAATGACTGAAAAAACAATTATTTTCCCTAATTTGTAATTATTTTTATAATGCCTCCTTGAAACGCCTATGCTATACCCCCTGGCCTGTTCATAATTACACAAAAGGTCATAATTACGGAACAATAGCCTTGCACGGGAAGAAAGGCAAATAATGGAAAGTCAAGATGAAAAAACTTGCATTTACATAGACATCAGAATCATGAAGAATCTCTGGAGTATTAACATAGGTACATATTAGGTTCATTACTGGAATTCTCCAGCAACTGCGGGGACACTGTTATGTGTGATCTTCTGGAGAGGGGAATGTCTCTGGTAATGACTTTGGGATATGTGAACAGTTGGTGCATGCCACAGGAGGCTGCGAAGTCTTATTATTATGGTTTTGTTATTGTTTGAAACCAGAACAACACCGATGATTCTTCCTTCGAAATCCCTAAATAATGCCTTTAGGAGGATTTTTAAAAGTTGAGAATTTAGGAAATTGAGTTTTATTGGAGGACACCATTCCGCCGCATTTTTTTTCTTACTTTGATCTTCACACCTTCTGCAAGTCCATATTTCTCCATTTCCTTCAGCCTTCCAAATTTAATTTTGCTTATGTCATCTTCTCCTTCTCGCATTCTCTATTTCTACTCGCATTTTTTCCCCTTTTTCTCTCTTATTTCCCTTTTTCTCTTTTACTTCCCTTTTTCTCTCTTATTTCCCTTTTTCTCTCTAATTTGCCTTTTTGTCCCTAATTTCCCTTTTTCTCTCTAATTTCCCTTTTTCTCTTTTATTTCCCTTTTTCTCTATTTTGCCCTGTTCTCTCTGATTTCCCTTTCTGTTTCTCCTTCTCCTTTCTCGTCTTTCTGTCTCTTATTTTTTCATGCCATTCTCTCCTTTTTGTCTCTTCCTATTGTTTCCCATTTCTCCCTCTTTTCGTGTCCCTTTCTTCTCTTTTCGCTCGTTTTTCGTACCCCTTTCTTTTCGTTTTTGTTTTATTTTCGTCCTCTTTTCTCCTCACTTCCTTCTATTTCCTGGCCTTTTCCGTATCCTTTTCTCCCGCTCTTCATATTCCTTTCTTTTATTTCCTCTCATTTTCCTCATCCCTTTCCTTTTTGTTTCCTTTTCTCTTTCTTTTCACTTCCCTTTCTTTTCTATTGTCTCCTTTCCTTGCCTTTACCCTTTTCCTTTCTTTCTCTTTTTATCACCTTTTCTTCTCTTTCCATTTTCCCTTTCTCTCTTTTCTAGTCTTCTCTCTAATTCCCCTTCTCTGATTCCCTTTCTCATGTCGTCTCTTCCATTTCTCTTTCGATTTAATTTCCCTCCCACCGACCCCGTTACTTGTTCCGTTGCTATCCACCAATTTCATTCAGTCCCTGCTGTCTCTCTCTCTCTCTCTCGCTCTCTCTCTCTATCTCATTTGTGTTGTCATATTACTTCGTCAGAATGTTGGTGTGAAGATGAGTGAAAAGGGACAAAGTAAGTTCGTGATGTTTATGTGGGATCAAAAAATTAATTTGTTTACGACAATTCTCTCGGCGACAGTCTAGGAGAGAGCGAGAGAGAGAGAGAGAGAGAATGGAATAAAATATTTTAGTGGCTACGTATTTGTGTGTCGTCCTGCAAAGAGAACGAAATGATATAAAATCTGTTGGGGCTGCTGTGGTTTCCTTCTCTATGATTACGGCAGATGGAAGAGATTCCTTGTGTGGGTAATTTTCTCATGGAAATTACACAGACCAAAAGGAAGAGAAAGGGAGGAAATAATGTCCAGGTAGTAATCATCATCTCTCAGACTCCAGAAAGAGAGAGAGAGAGAAAGAGAGAGACAGAGACAGAGAGAGAGACAGAGAGAGACAGAGAGGGAGACTTCTCCCTTTTTCATAGTGACGAGAAACCGACTTTTTTTCCTTTCCCGACCACCACCGTCCATACTGTTTATATGTACATGTTGACACCTTTTTTCCAAGGTTTCTCTCTCTCTCTCTCTGTCTCTCTCTCTGTCTCTGTCTGCCTTTCTCGCTCTCTCTCTCTCATCTTTTTCTTCGAAAGCAATTACCATCGTCTCTCTCAATCCCTCTCTCCGGGATTTGTCTCAAAAGGTGTGACTTTGGAAAATGAACCACGGCCATCCTCACACTATTATTTTTGCTCTTCTTTTTTTCCCTCTCTCTCTCTCTCTCTCTTTCCCAATCACAACAAACCCACAGTCGGCTTTTGACTTTTGAGACGGACAAAACACCTGAGATTTCCTTTTGCTCCGGGAATTCCTTGGAGTCTATGGATTTGCTCCTATTTAAAAAATATATCTCATTTTTTTTCAAAAAAAGTATATTACTTTTTCAAAAAAAAAATAATCCCGTTCTTTCTATTTTGTTTCTACATTTTTTCTCCAGTGTAATTTTTAATCATAATTATTTGTATCCTACATTGTTTACGTCATTTTCGTCCCAAATTTCTCCTGTAGAAAATTTGTGTGGATTGTAAGTTATTTTGAATATATTCCCTCCATTTGGGACAAATGTTCTCTCCTCACGGAATTCCGTATTAAAAAAAAAATAAAAAAATATTTCCCAAGGAACAAAAAAAAATGACTGATTGTGAGTGTGAAAAGAATATAAAAGTGTGGTGAATTCTTGTAAAAAGACGTTAAAAGTTTTTTCTCTTCGTAGGAAATTCTCTCTTTTTTTAAAGTAATTTTTTTTATTGTGTCCAAAACACGACGTGGTGATTGTTCTGGAAGATGAGTTTTCTCTCTTCTCGTCTCCTTCCATCCCCTTGCAGGCCGTCTCTCTCATGGAGATTTTTCGCTCACTCATCCCACCATCGTTAAGAGGAACAAAAGAGAGGAGAAAATAGGAGATAGAGAGAGAGAGAGAGAGAAAATACTTTTCAATGAGTTGATCAACTTCCCCTGGTGAAAAAAAAACAAAAAAAAATACGTCCTCCTATATATTCCCTTTATATTTTTCTCCCTTGTAGTACAAAAAGGACGACCTTTTTTTTCTTAATGAGTTGGCACTTAAAGCCCAATGACTTGTTCCCTCGTTTCTCGTGTGGCCTGTGAATAATCAAGAAAAAAACGGAGAAATAGAGAGAGATAAAAGCGTTTTTCCTCTCTCGCACATCTTCGTCTTTTGTCCGGCTCTTTCAAGACGAGACATCGTATCGGAGATGTGAAGTTCATGTTTTCCCCCCATTAAAAGCAGTTTTCGACTCACTACGAAACGTGTACACACTTTTTGGTGTAGTTTTTTTTTTTTGCCTGTCTACGACGGGAGAAAGAAAAAATCACATGGTCATCTTCTGGAAAAGTCTCTAGAAAAATGGGTGCTCCTTGGTTGATCGTGGTAAGATCATTTATTTATTAGCTTCCAAGCCATTACAGCAGGAAGTGTGGAAAATTCTCTCTGTGAATTTCCCCTATTTTCGCACATTTCTGATGTAGATAAAATATGAAAATTTGAATTTCCCCGCTGTGACCCGCAACCACGCAGTTACAGCGCTTTTTAAAATTTTCAAGCACTTCAGCTCTATTTCGGTTATTAATTGGCATAAATTTTGCAATTGGAGAATTGACAATTCCACGATTGCAGTTCTTATGAATCATTGATTTTCCCGCGTAGTTTTTAAAATTTTCCCGGGCTAAATTGCATAAACATACATATTCTGAATCTTTTTCGCTTTATTTAGTGATTAAACGGCAGTGGAAGAATTTTTTTTTTTTTAATTCCCCCAAAATTTCCTCCATTAAAAACAAACGTGAAGAAAATACTTTTCAATTTCTCCCAAAACACTTGCCAAATGAGCTTAAACCGTTTTCGAAGTTTATGGCCTGTAGCTATATAGATGTTATGTATGTGTTTGCACCTGCAATAGAAAGGTCCATGCTGTAACGATAACGGTTGCTGATCGATAATAAATCGCCATATTCTAATAGGCATGATGATACCCCTTTATAGTTTCCTTCTGGGAAAAGGTCCGGAACAATACCCACATATGATGAGACCATATTTTTTTATATGTGGAGCCCTTTTCATTCTTATATAGACAAAAGTACAAAAGGCACGTGTCAGGTGTTTAGAAAATGTTTGGAAAATCGCACTTGGGGAGTATTTTCTTTTCTCAATTGCGGTTTATACGGGTATACATAGAAACCTGGGGAAATTCCCATGTAAAACTTGACTTGATCACTATTATGTGGTACAGGGATTATTATTATAATGCCATGACATGGCCCATGAATAGATATGCATATATATATATACGAGTACATGTTCAACCGAGTGCAGGGAGAGCCGAGGACTTTTATTCCACCTCTCTCATTATGCACGGAGGAACTAGAAATAAATCAAGGGACGGGCTGCGAGATGCGCACTCCTTTTTTGATTTATGAATCTTTAGGTAAGCTTTTATCGGTCCTTCGTTTCTCTCTAGTTTTCTCTCTTTATATTTCTTTCTCTCTTCGCATCTCCCTCTCTCTATCTCTTTCTCTCTTACCTTCTCTTGCTCCCTCTTCCTCTTTCTCTCTCTTTCTCTCTCAGTCCTCTCGTTCTTTCCTTTTATCTCTCTAATCTCTTTTTTCTCTCTTTGTTCCTTATTCTTTCTCTCGCTCTCTTCCTTTTTCATTTTCTCTCTCCATCTTATTTTTACCTCTGAATTTCTCTCTTATTTTATTCCCTGAATTTCTCTCGTATTTTATTCCCTGAATTTCTCTCTTATTTTATTCCCTGAATTTCTCTCGTATTTTATTCCCTGAATTTCTCTCTTA
>JAQGBT010004963.1:0-15332 GCA_034698585.1 Disparrhopalites patrizii
GGGGGGGGGGGGGGGGGGGGTTCGATTTGGGCATGATGATGATGGTATTGCTGTTGACGTAACAAATCTTCCTTCTCCAAATACCGTTCTTGGAGGTTAGTCACATAGTCCCAGCTGAGATTGAAGGAGGCGAGCAAGCCCGTGAGTCCCATGTTGGTTGGTGTGAGATCCCCATCATTCTCAGCTTCTGCGTCCGCGTCAATTATCAGTGGACTGGGATTCATTAATGTACACTCGGGTGAATGTTTTGGAGTTCCATTATTTGCAAAACTTGTCTCCATGCACATCTTGTGAGGTGAGGATTTACTCCCTGAGTCTCCTGCCACCGAGTCTCGGGAAAGCATCAGTGGAGATGTGCTTGCAGCCAGAGTCCTTTGTGGTTTGGCTGGCCCATGATTATTCACCACCTAAAAGTAGGAGGAGGACACTTAATGACATCGTATATTTCCTCCATATCCCCCTTATAACCTTCAGCAGACCTTACACATTTACATACATATTCACACGTGGACGTACCTATACATGTGTATGTAGGTGCTTATCCATGCATGCACTCACCAAACTCTTTTCATTTCAATTGTATTCTCACATACACACACAACTCTCCTTGCAAATTTTACTTTCTCCCCATTGGCGAAATGGGACACAATCTAAATGTAATCAGGTGAAGTGCTACGTCCTCGTTTGTCTCTTAATTTTTTTCTCTCTCCCTCTCTCTTTCTCTATCTTTCCCTCTCTCTCTTTCTCCATCTTTCTCTGTTTCTCTATCTTTCTATTTCTCTCTCGCTTTCTTTCTCTGTTTCTCTCTGTTTCTCTCTCTCTCTTTCTCTCTTTCTCGCTCTTTCTCTCTTGCTCTATCTTTCTCTCTCTCTTTCTCGCTCTTTCTCTCTTGCTCTATCTTTATCTTTTTCTCTCTCTTTCTCTCTCTTTCTCTCTCTTTCTCTTTCTCGCTCTTTCTCTCTTGCTCTATCTTTCTCTCTTTCTCTTTTTCTCTATTCTTCTCTTTCTCTCTCTTTCTCCCTTTTTCTCTCTCTCTCTCTTTCTCTGTAGTTATTTATTTTCTTCTCCCTTTCTGTATTTCTTTCTTTGTAGCTATAACCTTTCTTTTTCTTTTTCACCGAGCTTTAAATATGTTAAATTCGGGAAGAGAGCATCAGATAAAAGGAGAAAGTTCAGACAGAGAAGAGTGAAAGAGATGGAATAATAGAAATATTGAGAGCTGTACATTGTACATGAGATTCCTTGTATATGTACTTTACTACATTTCACTCAACGTAATTAATTTGCCTACGCCTACTTGCCTACATTTGTAATTACGAAATCTCAGAAAAAGAAAAAGGAGATAGGAGAGAGAGAGAGAGAGAGAGAGAACAAAAAAACAAGAAATAGCACGCTTCCTTTTTTATTCGCGAACAACCACTCACCGACTCACACACTTCATGGAACTCTCACTTGTCCCTTTGCACCTTCATCCTTTATTAAAAGACATCAAGAGACCTGATAATCGCTCAGCGAGAGAAGTTCAAAGCAGGGAAGTAAATTAACATGCGTATACCTATAGAAATACACACCTCCATATGTGTAGTTAGTTACGTTATATGCATACCTACATCGTTCATGCTATTAACACTACAGACACCAAGTTCTGCTCTTCACAAATTGACTAACTTCCTCTTATCCTTTCTCTCTCTATCACTTTCTCTCTAGCTTACCCTGTCTTCCTCTCTCTCTCTCTCTCTCTCTCTCTTGTTCTCATTTGACTATTTTAGCGAAGAAAGCAGATGTGAGAACTATACAGCATCATTCCCTTGTAGAATACTCCAGTTCAGTATGAATTCATAAAGTATATGCATCCCGAAATAAATTGATTTTTCTCCCTCTCCTTCCACATATGGAAAAGAAAATGAGTAAATCTCTTTTTAAAAAAATGTCCTAACACAATGAAAAATTGAGATGGAAAAAATTTACGGAGGTGGGGGAGAAGAATACCCAAGAGTCTTTATTTCGTGATCATTACCTATACATAAACTTATGAGGGGGATAAAAAAAAGACTTCGAAAGCCTCAGTCTATTGGGAAATTGGAAGAAAATTAATTCACAAAGAGGAAGTAACTTCTTCTGAGAAGACTTATCTGATAAAGTCTAGTTTTAATATGTGATATTGCACACTTTTTTCTTGAAACTTCTATTAGGGCGGGAGAGAGAACTCAAACCACTTTCAGGTATTCGTCTCTCTGAATAAAAATTAAGTTTTAGCCTGTCCCTCCCCCTCCTCATATTATATTATCTGGAGTCTCCAGGACGTAGTTTTCTTCTTCAAACAAACGAGGTCCAAACTATATATGGCGGATACAGAGAGAGAGAGAGAGAGCAATGACTAAGATATAGAGAAAATTCCTTAAGAAAAATAGTCTTTGTGAGTACACAATGCCTTACAGCTAAAGAAACTTAAGAAGCAGAACACACAAGCTTGTTTAAAAAAGTCACCAAACGCCAACACATTCACAAAGACAAGGAGGAGAAAGAAAGACTTTCTCCACACTTTCACCACCAGATTGTGCATGCTCATGCATTCAAATAGGTCTACCCGAACACGTGTGCATGTTAAAGTCAAAAATGTGTACGAAAACTAAAATATAATTACATATATAAAATATATACGTAAAAACTAAAATATATACAAAAAAAAGAAAAAACTCACTTGAAAATCATTCAAATATCATTAGTCATCCCACGACGTGAACACATGCGGGCAGGCAGAAACAAAGATTATGCTATATATAATGGCATGCATAAAAACATGGGACGAACAGAATGTTAAGCTGTAATGTTATTATCAATTTCACGCTTTCCCAAACTCACTGAACGTGCTTCTTTCCCTACAATCAGGACTTCAGTATAGGCAACCAAAAAACAAAATTGGAGGACGAACGCCAAAAACGAGCATTAGAGAGAAGCAACGATTTTTTCCCCCGTTTAGAGTGAAAAGTCATCATTATTAGGTTATGGTCATTAGATGAACCTGCATGTATAGAAGGGGGAAGCATGATTCCCTTTGTGATCGAATGCATTAAACGATATAAAAAAACAAAAATCATGCTGACAGCATACAAAAAAAGATTATGAGAAAATGTAGCCAGAAAAAAAATTAGTATCTCTCCGAAAAATAAAATCCATATAGAAATACTTTAGTTAATGTACGGAGAAGACCTTACCCGGTGAAGAGCTTGTAAAACTTGGTCCGGCATGTGGTCCTGAATCATTCCGGGAGAAATTAGAACTTGACCATAGTCTGTGTTTTCCGTCCACAATGCTTGGAACACTGGCTCTCCCTTTTTAATCAACCTCCTAATGCATATTAATCAACAAATTCCAGGATTAAACACCATTAATCAAGGTATTTCCATCCTATTTACTATATATCGATCCATAAGGACAACTTTCCCGAGCCAACTCCACTTCATCCTAATTCCAAACATTGGCTTGTTTTTTTTTACTGTCAGGCTTATACATTCCACACAATAAATGAATGGGAAATGTGTACTTGAGTTTAGGATTTTAATACCAGGCTTCCGAAGCGGGATGAAGTGTGGTTGGTGGGAAGCTCTTTGGCGTCGATATAAGAGACTGTACAATACACCATTAAAATTCCACTACCTCACAAAACTAAAGTAATGCACAATACTGTACGACTATGTATGTATTATAGATGGGACTCACACTACAACTTCCAATACAAAAAAAAACTATGGAATAAAAAATAGTACACATACACAAGTCAAACGTTAACAGTCATATTAGGTTGAGTAGAGGTAGATAGAGTTACATAGTTAATAGTACTTTTTTCCTGCGTCATGTTCACCATGTGCAGCTAGTATACTAAAAGACGAGAGATGAAGGAGAAAATCAAATTAGATGGATGCAAGGGAGAAAGTTGTTCATTTAATTTTGTTTCGGGGTTTTTTAGGTAGGAAAAAACACTATGTAGCTGGAGAAAGTACTTTTTTTTGTGTGTGTAAAAGATGCTACCACTAAAAAGAGAAAATGTAAAAGACCACCGAAATGGAGGAATCTCACAATATATGTAATACACAAGGGTCACCAAAAGAGAATAATGTCACTTTCTTCACACACTACACTAATATGACACTGCCATTCCCATGCCCTATGTTGACACTACAATACAAATGTGTTTTTTGTGGTAAAAAAACAAGACATTTACGGAGCTACACAAAAAACCACTAGGAAAAGATTCACACAGTACAGACTAGTAAATGGACATGACAAAGAACCGACGTGGTTTTGTTTACTCTATAAAAACCTATTGTCTGGCTTGCCCAAAAGAGGTAGTAAAACATAGTTTGATTTTAAGGCGAGCAGACAGTATAAGTGGAGGAAGTTTTTTTTTGGTGTAAGAATAAGGTGAAGGGGCTGAGGGGAGAAACAAGAGGGAAATATGAACGAGATTATGCACTAGTAAAAGCCAAGGTCTCGTGAGACGGCAAAGATTTCACAAAACTATAACATATGTATGAGATTCACTAGCCAAAATTGATACAACCAGAAAAAATTCGCTGTGGTAAAAACTTGGTCTACTTTTACATTTATTCCTGTGAGAAGGGACAGTAAATATTTTTAGGGGGAGAGTTCTATGAAGAAAAAATGGGACAGGAAATCCCGAAGCAAATGAAGACATTACTGGGTTTTCTGGGGCTGTAAGGTGATGTCCTATAATAATGTATTTACTTGGAAGATCCCTATGCGAATGTTGCTAGCGTCAATAATATTACATCTATATACATGTATACTTATGAAGAATTTGGCACACCTAAACAGATCAGCTCTAGTTCCATGCCTTGGTTTGCGAATACGTGGAAAGCAACACAAACGGACTTAAGTCCGTCTTTTTGAAAGCTGAGTTTTTCCCAGAAAATACGATCGTACCAAAATCTTTTCGGTCAAAGACGGTCTTTGAATATATTTAAAATACAAAATAATGTTGATTTCCAGGAGAAAGCATTAGTGGGGAGCACCCGTGTTTTGCTTCTCACGTCTTTCCTTTGAGAGGACGTAACCCGATTTGTGCTTTTATGTGTATGTGGGGGGACTTTAAAAGCAAAAAAAAAAAAATCAACCCTTCTTCCTTTCCCATTTCCCCCTTATTCCTTTCGTACTATCTGTATTACTGGAGAAAAGGGGAATCATGACCTGTTTCCCTATAAACCTCCGCATAATAACTTGTCGGGAGTTTTATGTAAACACAACTTTATGCTCAAAGTAATAAAACCAACAACAATTTTTTTTTTGCTTCCCCTTATATTTAAGGAGTATCATGTACGGTATGCGAACATAAGGGTATTATGTAAGGTATACGAACGTACTTCCATTTTTTTTTAAAAAGAACCATATGTATACGTATATCCAGATTGATTCCAAGTATAAAAATTACTATGGTATTTTTTCTCACATAAAAATTCTATATTTCACTCCCTTGTTCTCAGTGAGGACAAAATAAAATCCAGGTTGGAGGAGGATAAGGAAGGTTCGTATTCCTTTTTACTGCTACCCAGGGAAAATGGATGAGGCCGGAGTGATTTCTTACTGGTGATATATGTTCCCTATATCTGGCATAAAAGAAATCCTTTACTTATACCCTCCTTCCAAGCACTTATGAATACATTTTTTATTTTTAATAATGAAATCTAATAATCCTGCCTATAGATCTGATGAGATGGGGGAAAAATCAAGTGATGAAACTAAAAGAAAGGGTGCGGAGAAGGAGGAGAAAATCCTCATCATTTTTTTTTTTCAATTTTCCTATTACGACAGAACTGATTGCCACAAGCATTTAAGAGGGAAAGAGGGAAAATATTAGAGATATTGATTCAGAATTCCAGGAGTAAAAAAAAATATTTTAGTATTCCAACCTCAAAAGTCGGCTTGTCACTTTCGTGGTGAGTGAAATGGGGCTAACTCCATAGAATCACTAACCTGGTGTGCTTGTGGCTTCTTGTGCTCGAGATGGGGAAGAGTTGGGAATAAGTATTTGCAGACACAACTTGCTACATCACTTATGTCTTATGTCTACACATCCTGAGTGAAATTCAAGAGCCTGCTGTTGAGTGGCAAAGAACGAAGAAGAAGAAGAAGAGAGAGAGAGGGAGAGTAGAGAGAAAGTCAAGAGAAAGAGAGAGAAGCAATTGGATGGAATGTCTGATATTACAATAAAATCTTATTTCTCCCTACAACACCATTTCTAGATGAGAGACACTGAATTAAGGCATGATTTATGGGAGGGGAAATCCCCTCCCTCTCTCCAGACGGTCTTTCCCAACAACAGCACCCTCACGTCTCTTGAGTGCCACCATTAAAACAACTGCCGCCTCCTTTAGCCTCCTTTTGGAAGGACCATGAGTAAACAGAACTCACCACTTCTACCATCTTCATGGTATACTTTTATTGCACCCCCCCCAAAAAAAAACATACATTCCTTTTTTTTTCCATCTTCATCTCAAAAGACTACTACTAAGAAGTAACATGAAGATCTTCTCCTCCCCCTCCAATGATTATGCCGAGGAGACATATTGTACATTTACCTAGATGTCCCCATCACTCCGCCTCCTCCATTTCCCTCCCTTTCACTTCCCTAATTTATTTAAAACTCCCTCCTACATTATATTTGGACTGGGAACAAAATCTATAAATTCTAACTCGGTCGGATTCCGAGGCTCCGCGCACTCTTAAGTGTTAACATAAATGTTTATATGTGTCACGAGATAAACCAATGGTGGAGAGGAGGAGCTTAGAGCACCAGGAAACATTCCTTTTTTCGGGGGACGGAAGTATACCTTGAAAAAAAAAATCCTGAAAAGGTCCCCGTCTTTTTTTTGTATGTAACGTGAGTAATCAAAAACCAATTTATTATTTACCCACACACACTCAAGGCCCTCGCACACATGCACGCAAAGTGTCACAGGGAATAGGAGAGCAAAAACTATGTAATGAATGGTCCCAGAGTTATTTTTTTTTTATCACAGGTAATTTTTCTTACACCAATTACACACCTACTAGGGGGAAAAAGACAAGAGGAAGTACATATATGTTTCTATCACGCGTACTTGGACTAATTACTACAAGCCCCAGAGCAATTTTATTACTGCATGTGATATGAGGAAATAAAAAGGGAAAGAAATAGACTTCATACAAAAAACTTTATATAGATGCTGAGGGGAAAGAGTGTTCAAATGTGAGGGTGACACATCATCCCAGGCTCAATGCGAGATTGTCATGAAGAGCCATAAATGCCCGATAATAATCATTACGTTCACGTACAATTGCTCTCTAGCCCTCCGGGTGGCCGAGGATAAAAAGTGGGAAATGTGTGTGGGGAGAAAATGGAGAAGAGAAATAATTATTGCTTTTATTTATAGTGAAAACCACCCATTATTGACATCTCCATTATTCTCATCCTTTTTTTTTTGTTTTGGGTAAAACTACGAAATGTTCCCCAGTGTGAAGGTATGCCGGGTTGGAGATAGAAGGATACTTTTGCCCGCAAAAAAAAAAAAAAACACGAGGTGACACCATGGGGAGGATGTTGATTTATTCTCCCGCCGGCACGTCCTCACACATACGTACATATAAAAGGTATGGATCACACTCAAATGCTCCTTTTTTTGAAGTAGGAGAAAGTCATAGTATGGAGAAAGTTACGGGAGACAATTTTACAACCACCACAGAAAGACAACATTTTCACATGCTGGTCAAACGCAAAACAGAAAAAGTTTTCAAGAGAGACTTTCTCTCCCCTCAAAGCAATATTATCATCAGAGGACGAAGACAGAGACACGAGACGAAATGTAGAGGTTTTTCCTATGTATCTAATGCGTATACACAAAAAATGGTGACATATGTATATAGTCATATAGAAAATATTCTATAGGTCTATTACTGCATAAAAAATGGATGCTCAAGGTCTGTGATACATACGGCGTTCCACAGTCTATATGGAGGACGCTTTCTTGGATACAAAATGAAGCCTCACTATTTTAGGTAATATATATCTATATGCCCATCTAATAAAAACATGCCTCCAGCCTACAAGTTTTTTAATATTTCTAAAAAGGACAGACACAGGGAGTGAGAGGGAAAGACAGACAGACAGAGAGAGAGAGATAGGGAGAGAAAGTCTGACAACAGTGATATGACTGAAAGGTGTGGGAGAGTAACAAGAGAGAAAGAGAGAGAGAGACAGGATAACTAATTACAGCATGCTCGCCACTTTTTCATTTTGATGATCGACTTTTATGTCAACTCACCTCCACATAGTCTCGTATTTTATCCTGTGATTGTGTGTGTGACACGTGTGCCCAAGTTATATAACAATCATAAAATATACTGTGTTAGTCATGATTCCGCATGTCATTTCAAAACAAAACAAAATTTCATTCATAGTCACATTTTTTTTAATAGATATATGCAAAATCATTCAAATTTTTCCGCACTGAGTAAAACATTAATTAGTATCACATTTTAGACCAATTATTAATTCCCACTTTTTGCATTTTTTTTTGTCAGATCATTATAGTACCATTTATAGTTAGGACGAAAATCAACTCATTATAGCACAATTATGTCCTCAAATTCTTGTCATTCGTCTGCATTCCTTTTTTCTGTCGTATCTAATACATATATACATACACACAGGAGACGTACACGCATACAAACATACACACATTGAAACATTCAGAGGGTGTGTGAACGAAGGGAAAGGATAATCAACATCAAATCAAAAATGTGTAACTAACAACACATTTCCAATCTAAAGTCTTTGGGAACTCCCCCTTTGACGTGCTTTTCATGGAAAAAAAGTATGGAAGTTTATAATTTCAGGAAAAAATTTCAGCGGGAGAGAGGGAAAGTTCCAAGTTTTGCCTACATCATCACTAGAAAAAGAAAGCAGGGGAAAAGATTTATATTGATGGTGCAGAGATTTTTGCATCTTAAAAGGAACAATGTACTGATTTATGGTAATAAAAAAAGTTTTCGTTGAAAAACGTAGTAAAAAATGGTCTCAGAACACAACAACAAGAGACGGGACTCCCTCCATCAGGGGCAATGGGAGAAAGGGAGGGAAGAGGCCAAAAAATTGGGATGGGAAGTGGAAAATTTTCACAATTTGGATTTATCTCCAGTTTTTGAGTTGTTGAACACATTTCTGGAAATGTCACTCATCACCGAAGCAGAATATATGTGATTGGATGTGACGGGATGGAGGGAATGCTGAGAGGAAGAAACGGGAGAGAGAGAGGAGAATGAAACCAGGAAATAGAGCAAAGAATATTTACATATGAAATATATCATATGTAAATATAACCTATACATATATTAAAAAAATTCCCCACATTTCAAGAGGCGTGCAGCATGTAAAAGAGGATGCTGTGAATGATATAACACATAATAATGCCACACACATACATACAAACATACATCCAGACACAAACATACAAGAGGATCATTTGTGTGGTGGTTTCGTCTTCCTTTTTTTTTTCAGTACTACTATACATGGATAGTAGGATAATAGTAATAGTCATAGTACTCCTAATGATAGTGATGATAATAATAAGATGAGGGAAAATCGTGATGATTGACTTGAAGATACACAAGGAAAGGAGGGAAGAGCATGAAATAGAAGTATAAAGAAAAAGAAAAAAGAAACTCACTCGTCCTTCTTCGGGTGGTGTCTAACGATGTGCATAATTCGGCCGGGCGGATACAACGGTTGATGGACCGTCAAGGAAATGGCACTTTCGTTCGGGTTGATTGTCACTTCTCGCAGATCTCTCAAGGAACGTCGAGACCGCATGAATTCTTCACTTTGAATAGACGGTGCGGAACTCAGTCGTTGTGGTAACGCAAATTCCGGCTTTACACAGCAACAGCAAACCATTCCGGACATGATTGTATGCCACTGCGGTCACACGGAGACGATAGAGAGAGAAAGAGAGGAAAAAAAACGGAGAAAACATGAAAACATGAATTTATATGCACAAACCATGAAAATACCCGAGGTATTCCTAAAGATACGGGAGCGAAGGGGAAATTCCCGTGTTTTTGTCCGTTCCCACCGTACATTCATAAGGAAGAAGAAGAAGAAAAAAACCGAAGGAAAGGATAGTTATATACCTTGGAATACCCTCTTGGGAGCAACACTAACCTTTATCCAAAACACACTTTACCCTAGTCTCACTGACATAATGCTATTTCCCCTTCCCTTTCACTCCCTTTTTTCTTCTTCTACTTTCCCCTTCTTCTTCATCTCCCTTCATTTTTTTTCATCTTCTCTCCCCTCCTCGATTTCCCCTTCCATCTTCGTCTTTCCCCTAATTTCCGTCTTGCCCTTTATATTCCGTCTCTTCCACTTTCTTTCGTCGTCCTCCTCCTTTCCCCTTGGCTCGCCGCCGCCCTCCTTGCACCGTGACGGGAGAGATCGAAGCCAATATAAAAATCTATATATGCTATTTCATGAGACACACCTGGAACATTAGGGGACGTCATCCTACCCTTCCACACATGTGGTAAAGAATGCCTTTTAAAGCAGGTAATTTTCTAGCTCATTCCACTTCATCACCGACTAGAAGAGGAAACGGGGGGGGAAAGAGGATCCCCTTTCTTCTACTAATATCTATTTTTTAAGCTAATAACAGCATGCGCTCTCACTGGTATAGAAAAAGTACGGGAAAAGGGGGATTCACCCCTATCTTCCCCCAAGATTTTTCCTTGGAGGGGTGCACTACAGGAATGTGAGGAGGTTGAGGGAACAGATGAAAAGTCTTTTCCCATCACCACATCGTCTTGTATATCACATATATGTACATATGTAAAGGAGCTTCTCCGACCCTTTTCGTGTGGTGTCTTAATAAGAAAACATGTGCCGGCATTCTTATATGTAGTTTTTTTTACTTACAAGTGGAAGGAAGTCGAAGGATGGTGGAGTAAAAAATGGAAGAGTTCCCACATAAAAAGCAGGGGTCTCCCGTCTTTATTTATTATTTTACAAAGGACCCGGCTCCCTTGTACAAAAGGTGAATATTTAGACATTATTAGCTACATTGCGGGGACACGACGCATCGGGGAAAAGCATGGGGTCCCCTTTGGGGAGGTGAAATGAACGTGTTAAAATGGAGCACCTGTGCATACACATATGTATATATCTACATTATATGTATGCATATGTATATCTATACTACTAACATGTATCTAATACATGTGCCTCAGTTCATGGATCCGCAACCGGCAGCCTTTTTTTTTTTTTTTAGAAACCCGGGGAATCCCAATACTGGGAAGTTATAGGAATGTGAACCGCAAATGTGTCTCAATTTACCCCTCGCCCTTATCTTTACCCTTCTACATTGAATTTTTTTTAGGGAATAAGCTACATGTCTATTTTTTAGAGTCTATATACACATATACATATATGTATATGTACGTATTATATATGTATATGCCAATGATTTAATTTATTTTACCAGAGAGCCTTTGTTGTTCCCTATCTCCTCCCCTCCTCCTCCCACCATTCTTCTGTCACATAAGAACCCACCACACTTTTGAAGAGGGAAATATTTTTCTGATCTCCCTCCCTATATGTTCCATTCAATATCTCTCCTGACAGTTTTAGGTGAAAAGCCGTATGGGAGCCAAGTTTTTTGGGGGGTGATAATAGGAACCCATGTAACTTTTCTCCTCAACTTCCTGGAGATTGTCTGGTTATACATGAGGAACTGGCTGAAGAAGAGGATGGCGGAGGAGATGAAGAAGAGTAGGAAGACGAAGATGAGAGAGGAGACGAAGAAGAAAGAGAAGATGAAGAAGAAGAAGAAGAAAGGTGGCTGAGAGACGCTCCACTGCAGAGATATGACAAGGAATTAGGTAATAACATGAAAAATTTATCTTACCTTCGGCTTACGACTTTTCTTGATTGCATTGAGAAGATCTGCACGAAGAGCTTCCATTTGTGAAAGACCGATTCGGGGAACAACGTCCTTTCCCACGATTACGGAGGTGACAAACCCTTTGGTGTACTCAACCACAGGCATACTGTCACAAGCACAACCAAACCATCAAATCATCCTTCTGTTCTTATTTTTTTTTTGGGGACAAAAGTACAAAGAAAAAAATCTATTCTTTTTCCTCCTTGTCTGTTCTGTCTTCTATCCCCCGAAAAAAAAGTCTTGATTCCTTACTTACGCAACTAGACAAGGGACTCAATAACTTTTCCTACATCAACCTTTCATGCTCTGTCATGCTTTCACCTAACATCTATCTCTTCAAGTGGTAGAGAGATTGAGAGAAAAGAAAAGAAAGGTACAAAAGGGGGAGTGTCACAAAATGGAACGTCTATAGAGTTGAAGGAGGTCAAATTGAGATGACAGAGGACAACTTTTTTTTATAGACAATCTGTGATCTTGTAGTTGAAGTCATGTGACTTTGAACTTTTACATCTTGTCTTTTCCTGCAGGTACAAAAAAAATCTAGTAAATGCAAAAGGTTCTATTGAGATCATTTAGAACCTTTCACAATCATTCTGTTTTTCACCTCCGATGGGGCTGAATTCCTATTTTATAAAGCATTCCGTGGTTTAATAAAAACGGAAAATTGCAGTCCCTGATGGTTTTCGTAATACAACAAACATCAGGTAATTACAAGGTTTAAAATGCTTCATTTCGGAAGCAAGGGGTAAACGGGATGAGAAGGAGTTTTTATGGTTAGAAAAAAATATAAAATAAAATTCAATGTTTTGTATTATTACTATCGCCTACATTTATTCCCCTCCAGTGGTTCCATTCCCGGGGAAAAAGGACGGTAAAAAAAATTCTTTTTATGGAACAGATGGGGTACAAAGAGTATGGTAAAAAATTCTTTTCTCTCTATCCTCCATTTCTTGTCCATGGAAAGAAGAAGAAAAAACGTCTCCTCCCCGCCCCAAAAAATGGAGATACTAGCATGGGACCGTATAAGAAGATATATTTATGTAATAAGATAGAAATTGGCCATTACTGTATAGCTATAAAGAGACACTGTACCTGAGCAAACCTCCCGGGGGAGAATAGGCATAGCATCGGAGATTAGGGTATTCCTCCTTAAGAAGAACGGCAAGGATGGTGGCCGTGCCGGCTCCCAAAGAATGACCAACGATTACCAGTTGAAATGTTTCCGACCGCTTCTCTTTGGCACGATTGAATGCTTTCTCCAATATCTTCTCTTCCTCCAGTTGAGACTTCATGTAAACGGCGGCTAGAACCATGCCCTACAAAATCAAGACAACATTTGTCTTCACTCACCCATACATATCCTGGCAGGGGAATA
Source organism: Disparrhopalites patrizii (assembly GCA_034698585.1). Lineage (NCBI taxonomy): Eukaryota > Metazoa > Arthropoda > Collembola > Symphypleona > Sminthuridae > Disparrhopalites > Disparrhopalites patrizii. The sequence continues at coordinate 13,366 of JAQGBT010004963.1, forward strand.
GATGTCAGAAAAAACGTATAGATTACATACATACAGTTGAAGAAAGAAAGTTCCAAGTAAAGAAAAAAAAGAAAATTCCTTTTTTTTTAAAACCCTACAGAGAAAGTCCACCCTTCAGCAATAAAGTCAAGAGAGAAGACCACACATACTATTCTTCCCCTGATTTTTTTTTTTGGTCACACATACACTGTACTCACGCACAAGTGCGGTATTCCTTTTCAATGAGTTAGGCATGAGTCTTTTTTAGAACATCTCACCCTTTCACGTTTTCGAGTGCAAACACACAGACAAAAAAAAAGGACGGGAAAGAAGAGAGTACGTGTGTCTGAGTATATACCAGCTGTATATATTTCCCTTCCTTTTGTTGAAAAAACTCTCTTGGTCAAAGTGCCAATGGAGGCGATGGACTTTTCTATAGTAAAGAGAGGAAGTGTGGGAGTGAAAGTACACAGTGAAAGTGCTTTCTCACACTCTGCACTTTCAACATATTTGAGGTGTGTGGATGACATTTTCACTCCTCCCGTTCCCTGGACTCGACTAATACATGGCTTGAACGTGGTACATACGTACAAGGAGTATAAAGCTACATTTAACACCACCAATTCTACCCGGGGCACAAAGAGGCCAGTGATAAAATTGGGGGAAGAAGAAAGGAGTAAAAAGAGACTGAGAACAAAAAAAAAAAATAAGAAAACAGATCCCGCTATTTACTTTATGACCCTGCCAATCTTCACGGGGAGGATTAAGCGGCAACGGTTCTCCTTCAGCATTCAGGTCCGTGATTACATCCTGTGTAAATAAAAAAAAAGAGTTGTTAGATTGTCTTTTAATTCCATCTTTTTTTTTGCTCTATCCTCACTTTTATTGTTCTCTATTTTCCCTCCCCCACAAAAACATGTATGTATACGTCTAGAATGTGTTAGTAAACAAAAATCCAATCGATTTCAAAATCAAAGATTCATTTTATTCCGCAAACAAAAAGTTGGGAGCTTGGTGAAAGGCAGGGTGGAGGAGAGGGAATTACATGGGAAGACAAAACAAGAAGAAAAAAACAAAGTTATACATAGTCAACACATGCAAAAGGGGACGGGAGGGAAGAGCGGTGACATATTATCTATCTCGCCTCCCGTCACCAAAAGCGCTTTTTCTTCCTCCATCACAATCTCCTACAAGGACTTTCTCCTTTGATTTTGTCCAAGTATTTACCCACACCAAACCCTCGGAGCCACCCCGCGCCGACGGGGATATATACATAGAAAGGAAAGTAATCAACCAGCATTTACAATTCAGTAAATCAAGTTAGCCCAAGAGAAAAATAGGTTGGATGGGCAAACACATAGCTCCTACTTCTCCCAGCTCCCACTTCCCCACCAATCCCTCTGAAAAACATGATAATTTCCAATCTTGTCACTTGACTTTTTCCTCTTTACAAATGCTCTGTACTAGACACGTCCTCACCGTTGACTTTCACTAGGGCGAGATTCACAATGTACATATATATGTCTACACACTGTCGCTATTTTCATCTGGATTGTGATGCCAGGGAGAAAATCGAAAGGTCTTTCCATTCTGTACAAATCATTGTTGCACAAGTCCTTTTATATCTCGACTTCTCTACATATTTCTCCTCTCTCTCTCTCACTCTCTTTCACAATTTTTCTCTTTCTCTTTCTTTCACTCTTTCTCCCTCTTTCTCTCTCTTTTTCTCTTACTTTCACTCTGTCTCGTTCTCTTTCTCGCTCCCTTTCTTCGTCACTCCTTCGCCTTCAAATATCTTTCTCTTTCATCTTTAAATCTCTTACTTTCTCCCGCAAATCTCTCTCAAATATCTCTCTTTCTCCGTCTTAAATATTTCTTTCATTCTCCATTCTTTCTCTCTCAAATCTCTCTCAAATCTCTCTCAAATATCTCTCTTTCTCCGTCTTAAATATTTCTTTCATTCTCCATTCTTTCTCTCTCAAATCTCT
>JAQGBT010004964.1:0-15331 GCA_034698585.1 Disparrhopalites patrizii
CTATCGTAAAAATTTGCATTTTTACAGAATTTTGATAAATAGTCGTATATTTCACGCAAGAAAATCTGGTCAGCTTATACTACTAATAATAATATAAAGGTTAGAATAAATAATAAAAATTAATATATCAAAGAAAGAAATTGCCGTCTATTCGGCTGTAGTTTTTCTTTATGAAAATATTAAAGGGATCTTGTACAAATTGTTTTCTGAAAATTATACTAACTTCCTGTTTACGTCCATCAGGTTTTTTCTAGAACTTTTTATTCTTTTACTTTTTAAAAATAAAAGTTCCCGAAGGAATTGTACTTCTTACAGGATTTAATATGGGGGAAGGTTCAATTTTTTTACAATTCCCGGAAGGGGCAAGAATCCCGGAGATGGTAAGACATATGATAAGGTTCGGAAGCAAAAGTCCAAAATTTTCAAATTCGCTATTTTTTTCCGGAAAATTATGTCTATGACTAGCCCAAATCCTCATCCGTTTTAGGTTTTACAAAGTGGCACTATCCCTTGACATAACAGGAATTTCCCTAGAAATCTCGTGTTGCTTTTTTTTTTAAATATTGGAAATTCAATTTTTCTCGAAAACGTTTTTCGGGCAAATCCTAATGATAAATTCCATGTTAAAATCTAGTGACCACAGTTTCCCCTTTCGCATTTTTTCAAAGCTTTGTATATTTACATTTTCGTAATTTTATTACTGTGAGATGCCTGGAGTAATCGTCTCGCTAATTTTTCTCTCACATTCATTGTTAAACTTAAGAGGCTCCCATTAATTTAATCTGAATGAAAATAATTGCCCCAAGCTTGGGGCACACAACAACATTAGATTGCTGTTATGTCCTTTATTATTGAAAGTACCATTTTAATCCAAAATTTTATTTCTTTTGTGGGAGTCCAGGCTTCGGGGGAGTCTTGGATTTGTCCTGACGAGAAGGTGGAGATTCTGAATCCCGAGTTTCCTGATTTTTCTTCTTCGGAGGTGGACCCACAATTCCGCTCCGCTGCTTTTTGGCCGCTGCTCTTCGGGCTTTCCGCTTTTCTCGCTTTCTCTTCCGGATTTTGTACTGCCGCCAAGCATCCTGAGATTTTTCAGGGTATATTATTTAGAATATATGTATTACACATATTTTGTCCTTTGTATAAAAACATTCACACATTTAGCCTATAACATACCTGTAGAACTTTTGCCGCTTTGTTCCTTCTGTATTCGTCGGCCATTTCCATGTTTTTCATGATTTGCTTGAGTTTCTTCTCAGCACACATGTCAATGTAGCGACTTTGGACGTCCTCGTACGCATTCTGAATCCGTTTCACCTTCAATGCATGCTCATGAGTGTCTTCAATCGTATTATCGACTACCGATTGCATCTTAAACAAGGTGTCATCATATCGGAGGATCTCTTCCCGGAGAAGGTCATGTAGCTCGTCCCTGGAGAGAGATGACAGTTCATTAAAAGCACATCAAATCATTTTTCCATCAAATAAACAATGGAGAAAGATTTCAGCTCGAAAAAATCGGAGACTGAGGCAAGTTGAAATTAAAACAGACATGTGTAAAAAAGTTATAATAATAATTGTGGTTGAAACAGAAGGGCGTCACAATTTCTCACCTATCCCCATGCAATTTCTCTTCACTGGCAATAATTTGTAGTTTTAATTGTAGCAATTCCTCTTCCTTGGCCAATAGTAATTTTTCGGCTTTCTCCAGCTTCTGCGCTTCAGCTTTTATGGCAATCGCAGAATTTAATTCCGTTTCACGCCTATAACAGCAAAAGTAAGTACTTGCCTTTATGTATATTTTCAGTCTCCGGAGGATATGTTTTTGATTGGAATTATTTTTTTCCGAGATAAAAGCTGATACAACCATTTATCTATTTGTAGAAAGGAAAACTCACACCACATTCTTTATCTCCAGAAACATCTCTTTGGAAATCTTACGTAGTCTACTGTTCAGTATACGAATCTGGAAGTCCAGTGTCAAAATCTGGGGAACCAATCCAGCTTTTTCTTGTTTGAATTCATCCTGAAAATCAACAAGAATTTAACTAACATTACGTCAATCATTATCATGCATGCCATCAATTAAGTATTCTTTTTTGCAAATGAGGGAGCAAATTATTTATATATATCGGTTCTGGTAAAATATTTCTCTTCAAGAAAAATAAAAGATACAATCAACAAGGGTAATAATAAGCACCTGTTCCACTGAAAATAAAGTTTGGTCTCTATCCATCGACTATCTATAGAATTGTATACAAAATCCATTGTGAATCTAAGAGGACAGCAATTTGATGAAATGATTGGATGAAAACTAAAAATTAAAAAAAAAAATTGAAATACATAAATGGAGGCGTATGACATTCATACTGGACTTTCCTCCCTTACCTGCAGAGCTTTTAGTTGATAAAGACTTCGTTTCTCATTTTTCCACACCTCCCTCAATTTCTGCAAACAAATTAAATCTTCCTCCAAAGATGTGGCAAATCTGTGATACATGAGTTGATCTAAACTATGGAAGTAGGAGAGAAATGCCATAAAACTTGTGGTAACACCTTTGACCCTGCCCCCTTCCGCTTTCAACTTGGCCTCTATCCAATTTAAAGCGGGGACATTCTCAACAAGTAACTTTAATATCATTCTATAACAATTCCTAATCTCTTCCTTCAAAAACGTTCTATATTTCGATGGCTTTTCCTCCTCTGGCTCACTCATTTCTTCAATCGTCGCCGATTTCCCTTGTTTCACTTCCAAACTGAGGATCTTCCGGTCGGGTGGAGGCAATTCTTCTGATAGCTCTTGAAGAGTTGAAAACTGAATCGGAGGTCGTCGCTGCAACATTTTTATTGGTGGTGATGAACCTCTAATCTCGTCATGCCCTTTCTGCTTCTGGCCACGGAAGTACAATGAAATACAAAAATATTTATTTTTTCGCAGTCTCTCTCTCTCTCTCAACCAATGCAAATAAAATAAGATGTAACTTCATTTTAAAAGAGTCTTACGGAAGAGGATGTATCCACAATTTTCTTTATTTCTTGCTCATAACTGGTTGGCTCCACCATCGGAGGTAAAACTTCCTTGTTATCCGGGACATTGTTGGTGAGGAAGAGTTCGGACACGGAGCTGATGGTGTCTTCAAAGCTCGAGTCGGACAAATATGGGATTTTGACAACCTTGCAAGTGACTCCCGTGGCTGAGGGGGAGGTCGTGGAGGATTCTGGACCATCATTTGTCGTCGTTAGTAAGGCGGCTGCCATCTCAATCCCAGTTTCAATTTCATCCGTGACATCCATCATCACCAGGTTGGAGTCAAAGTCAAGTGTATCTTCTTGCATGAGAAAAGCCATGCCAATTGGTTCATTTCCTCCAAGATTATTTGCATTCTCCAAGGAGCCCCCCAACACGTCTCCTTCACCTTCTTCTCCATACTCCTCTTGTAACTGCTCCATCTCATTTCTTAAAATACCCCACACCTCACTCTGAATGTTCGTGTCACTATCCCAGGAGTCGACATCACTTGAGTGGTCTTCCCGAAATAGAAAGGCAAAACTGAAATCCTCCATTTCCCCCTCCCTCTCTCCATATGTGCCTTCCTCCATGCTGTTGATAGCAGGAAGAGGTTGATGGAACTCATCCTGGTAATAGTCTAAAGGTGCTGAACGTCCTTTAATATGATTATCCACACTCTCCATTATTATTTTACCATGGTGGTAGTGCCGGCAAGTCTTTTTGTGATCCTTCTTTTGCACTTCCCTCACATTCTTCATTTTTCCATCCTCCTCCTCCTTCTTCCCCTCTTTCTCCTCCCTTGACTCTGTTGTCGGCCTGGGTAAGAGTGCTTTTGAAGAGGACGGCGACGTTTGAGACGGACCAGTGGCCCCATGATGGTAATGGCTCGTGTCAGGACCACTCCGGGATTGACTCCATCCGTAATTTGTCAATGGAGTGTCAGGATCAGCCAGGAGAGTTAGGATACAGAAAAGGGATTTTAAATCTTTCTCCTTAAGTGCCTTTTTCACGTGATCACCGTATTTACTCTGGAGAGCGGTCCTAATTAGGCTCAGAATATGGACCTTCTTCTCAAGTCCCTCCGCCCGACTCTCTCTGCAGGACAGGGACGACGATGATGATGATGATGTGCATGTTTTGACTTTTTTATGGGACAGGGCGTCAACCTGCTCTTCTTCCCTTTCTTCTTCCTCGTGAGGATGTTGGTGGGATCTGTGAGTGTGCCTTGAAAGACTAAGCTGATGATCCTCCTTACGTTGATCCTCGATTTCTCCTCTTCCTCCTCCTCCTCCTCCTTGTAGCTCCTCCACAACCCTCCCCATGTCTCTACCCCATGAGAGTAAATCCCAGAGAAAATTCCGTTTTGTGACATCTTTTTGGAGGATAGAAATGACTCGTTCATGTCTCTCTCCTGCTTCCATTTGGCCGTGTAGGACGTGGGATTTGATTTTTCCAACCACATGCCCATCAGTCTCTTCCCTTCTCCGCTCTTCCGAGATCCTTGTCTCTGTCTCATTCTTGTGGTCCACTGCTGATCCACTTCTTTGTGTCATTCTTCGGGGGAGACTAGTATTAACATGACTTTTCCTACCAAATGTGGCTTCATTGTTAGTCTTATCAGCTTGTTGCTGTCGTCGATGTCTCCCTGTCCTAATCCTTTCTCCTGATTTCCCCCCTCTCCTTCCTCCTCCACCACTTCCACCTTCTATTATGAGACTTTTCTTCTTCATCGTCTTCTCCCTTTTCCTTTGCGAGTTGTCGACGTTGTTGTGGTGGAAATTGTTGGACTTGTCACTCGGGTGCTTCTCCATCACTAGAATCGTCGACCAACAACTCGGTGGAATTCTTCCCGATTTGGACTCATTCCAAGCCTGTTGCACACGTAGAATTTACACATGTATATATGTATGTAGTGTGTAGGCCTTTCCCATGCTTTATATTAACTCTTTACTGTTTTTTACCCATGATTTTTTCCCTTGTTTATGCGCATACATATGTGTGAAGGAGAAAAAGTGGCAGGAAGAGTAACACATGGAAGGAAAATCCTCAATTATTCTCCGACCAACCCTCCTTTTATCCCTTTTTACCACACAAGCTATGGAGAGAAATCGTTAATAGTTGTTTTTCTTTTTTTTCTCTTTGTCTATACCTTCTCTTTCTCTCTCTCTCTCTCTCTCTCTCTTTTCTTTCACGCGTTTACTTGCATTTTACAATGACATGCCCACGCTTTTCCATTTCCTTATCTGATGTTACCCCCCACAACACTCGTAATATGTAACACGTACTGTATACATTGAGTAATAAATCCTTAACCCTTTTCTCTCCCTCCATGTTACATCTCTCCGATATAGATAAAATGTATGTGAAGTACAGCGACAAAACTAAACATTATATGCTTTGCCAGAGCAATTTTATATAAAATGCTTCATTTTGTCTATTACATGGAAGCATTACTATCGTTTTTTTTTTTTACCTTCGGAGCTAGTTTCAAGTAATTACCACCCGCCTTTTTCTGTTTTCTTTTTCACAAAAACCCGTATAGTTATTTAAACGACCCACGTTTAAGTTCAAGTGCATGTTTTTTTTATAATTTTTTTTTGTACTTTCACTTCCAAAACAAAACTTCCTTGTTTTGTACATGACTGGAATTTTTTTAGTAGAATGTCGGGATTAAGAGAATTTTTTTGGGGGCCCACAGAAATTGTAAACCGAGTGTGTGCGAACATTATAGTATTCCTTTATTTTGCTTGTACTACACATTTGTAGGAATAGTAGAAATTAGAACTTAGAACATTCTTCTTGAGATTTTGTGTTATTAGTATAATATAGTATTAAAAGTATATATTATATACATATACCTATGTACTTTATTGTGTGTAATGTTGTAATGTATTGCTCTATAGTACTGTGTAATTGGGAAAGCAAACATGTGCATACTTTAGTAATATGGGGAAGTCATAAATAAAAGCAGTTTGGAAATTTGTCAGATTTGAGAAGGGAGAAGGTGATAACGTGTAGGGCTTAGCATAACTTGCCTACTTGGTATCAAAAAGTAATGCATTTCTCATTTTTCTCCTTCCTTTTTCCTTCCTGATTTTTTCTTCTATTTGTGAAAAGATGCTGGTGATACTGAGACATTTCTTTTTAAAGGGCTGACATTTCACGAATGGCAGGAGCATTAGGTGTAAAGTATGATCATTACCATTTGGAGTCGCACGAGGTGTACAAGTGCTTGGCTGCATCTGGATCCGAGGACTCTCTCCAACTCTGGATCTTCCTCCAAAAGACATTCACACAAACGAGGGATGAATGCAAGTAGTTTGGTTTTGAGTACAGCATTTTCCAATACCGTGAGCACGCGTTTGCCTATGGTTCAAATTGTATGGAATAAAAAATATATAAAAATATCAGTCAAGGATTTTTATATAGTGTTCGCGAGCCCAACCCAAGACGTTTTTTTTATTCTTCTTACACTTGGGATAAGTAAATCACAGGTAAACTTATGTGTGCCCGATAATAATAAAATGATGCAGGGCTTTTTCCACGTAAGTAATATGCTACAGTATACAAAGCCAGAAACAAGTCTTTACGACGTCCTTTGACATTTATTGAGCTTTATTACACACAAGCCTTTCCTTGTGTGGTGCCGTCCAAAATGACTCCAGCGATAGTAGTGTACTTTTATGGTAAAAAGGAGAAGGGACAAAGGACAAATAGAATAACAACGACACACTTAGATTTTTTTTTGGCTCATAATTCTGTCACATTCAACTATCCCTTCCATCTTTTGCACATAATATGGTTGAAGAATTTTTGTTTTTTTTTTTGACGAATATAAAATTAAAAAAAAAAAATGTCTTACCACCAAGTGGAACATCTGATTTCAGGCGAAATACTGTACTTCCTGGTTTCCGAAGCTCAAGCTCTAGCCGGGGTGTAAAACGTGAGTGAGAGTCCACCTCTGTGCTACCTTCCATTTTCGGGACTTTAGTATTATACAGCAATACGACAAGATACTTGTTCTTTCTTTAAAGTCAATTGGAAACTTCCCCCACTTTTCTTGTCTCCCTCCTGCCAGTCAAGTCAAACACATAGAAGTAGTAAAATGTCAGTTGGAACATATTAAAAAAACGTTCGTTAAAAGCAAAATGTGTGTGCTTTTTTTTTTTTTTTTTTGAAATGTCAAAAAATTGGAATGGTGCATTTGATTGACAGCCTTTTTGGCTTCCCTCATTATATATAGGGAAGGGGAAGATCAGAAGCATTTAGGTGAAGGTATGGATTACAAAGGGTGAAGAAAGAGTTGGGGTGAACTGAACTTTTCCTCAAATAGGAGGCTAAAAAGACGTGGTTGATTGAACCGGAACGGGATCAGTAGGAAGGGGATTGCAATTGCAGACTTCATACTAGAGTCAATGCCATTATAATTTTGACATGTGATGCCATAAAGCAGGCGAGGGACATTTCGTCATTACCATATGCCTTATATTTTTACTAGTCAACATTTCTCTTCCCATTTTCACGCCATTAACTTCTCTTCCTATACCTCGTATATGTCAAGGGGACGGTGCAAGTCAATTTTGAAGCACTAACAATTTTGAATTCTCCATGCTTGTGCATACTACAGAAATGAGGAGATTTTAGAGCTTAGAAAACTCATCTTAACGAACAATGTATTTAAGTCCCATCGTGGGATCATGTGGTGGGATGAATTTCCTCAGCAAAATGTTTAATTTGTAGTTGAGCAGGTGCGTGTAAGGTATACGTGAGAAAAAACTTGAATTTATAACGTATGCATGTAATTCAAAAATACCTATACTTTTCTATTAAAGGTCGATTTTTCGGCTAGTTACGTCAAAGAATGCGAGATGCATTCGTAAATGTCACACATGCAGGAATAGCTTCCAGCTTCCACCCATCTATTCAAAGCCGATTGTTTTTTTTTTTTTCGTTAGGTTTTTCATGTCGGCTTGTGATTGTGAACTAGTGTGTTCTGACCTTTTGTGTCGACATGTACGGGAGTGCCTGTGAGTGAGTGATGTCAGATATCATAGACATGTATCAGAAGGTCATATGATTATGATGCCATGAATGCTCCCCAATACTCCCCAATAAATTTAATATATCCACGAAAATATGGTATTGAACTTGCACTTGTAATTGCACATTCATTCTTGTATACACATTCATATTTTCATGTAATGCACGTGCACATACTAGCATATCCAGGAAGTGCAGATCGCAGTACTAGTACAGTACACTGTCCAAGGCGTCGGCAAGGAAACTGTTAGATCGCTGTTTAATTATATCAATATCAGTGCTGTTGTACAAAATATCGACGCAACGATCGACGATATGGGATTGCCAGTCATTGATGAATTGATGATGCAGAATCATCAATATTTTGGAAATGCAAGCGCTACGCGCTACCATTAGACATTGGAAGCTCAAAGCTCAAATAATATTTTGTAAGGTAGGGGAAATTAAAGAAAGGTTTTAAATGGCGATTATTTTGAGCAACTCTCAAGGCCGCAAGAATACTCAAATTACTCAGACTCATAGTCACAGTCTCACAGTACATTCAATTTTCTTTAACCGACCACGGCAACCTTAAGTCAAGCCCCCTGCCGCGCCCCCGCCCCCTGCTGGTGGTCCCTTGTATAGTAAAAAATAAATAATTTAAAAACCATTCCTTCGAAAGCACTAATCAACATGAACCAGGTTGTTTGTCCGCAAATTCCCCTAAAGGTTTCAGCCACGCAAGTCCAAGACATTTGGCCCCTGGAGAAATACTGTCGTGACTAAATAATTGAAGAAGCATGCCCCATGGATCCTTGTACACCTTCCTCCTTGTCATCATCATGTTCCGGAGAGCCTCCGAGTTCCAAAGCCAGTAGTCTCCCTCAAGGAAATCCCAGGGACTCTCCAACGCGCACCAATGATCTGGATCAAGCCTTCATTAAATCGGAGGAAGATATTGCCCGGTTTGAAAAATGCGTTATTAGACACGAATCAGCTGTGGGTGAAACATGTTCCAGTAGTTTCCTGAGAAGAGAGCCAGTGAAGAAGAATCAATCTGAGGATCTGAGATTTATTCCCAGCAAGCGGACGACCTTCTCATCCCAGCCAAAACTCAAGTTGAGCAATGCACAAGGACAGGACGTAGAGAGTACGGAAGGATGTGAAAGAAATCTCAAAGTATCTCATTCTGACACGAAGACCGCAACATTAACGCCACCGGCCAAAGATGGGGAAGACCTGGCAAGGAGAAGCTCTAGGAGTGAACATTCGCTTTCAGGCAGTAATTCTATTAACAAGATCCCTGCTCCTCCTACCACTAACAATAATAATAATGGTAACGAGCTGGCCAAAAGTACAACCAAAGTTGAAGATGATTCACATACAACGACGAGGAAGGGAAAGGATGAATCTTCAGGAGGAACCACATCCAAGACGGCCAACACATTGAGTGAAGCCTCAATCCTGGATAAGGAATTCAGTCAATCCAAAATTGGTCCTCCTCCGATTAGCACAGCCGTAGAAGGGGAAGTGAGCATTCCTGACATTCAAATTCATAAATCCATCCCGAATAAGTTCCGGGAACATGTTATAAATATCCCCTCGTGTTATGACTACACCAATCCCCTCCACCTAATCGACACATTCCCGTTCAAGAACAGCATTTATGGGGACAATTACTACCACCGGTACCGGGACCGGGAGAATGCGACGAGACACATTATTGATCTCACCCATCCACAATCATTGAATAAAGACAAGGATAAAGTTTCTTTGAGTCTTCCACCCTCGCAAGATTCCCCCAAGCCTCACAAGATCCCAGAAGGAGTGGAAGAATCCACCACACCAGAGCCATTACTAACGGCTGAGAAGGGGGAAAGTGCACATTTGAGAGAAGGGAATTATTCTCCAATTGCTGTTGAAACCATCGTAGCTCGGGAGTTTAGTAATGATGATGTATCTATCAGGACGTATGGGCAGACGACGACAGTTGAATTTATTTCCGTGAATACACAAAAAAATCTTGGGATAATTTCGACGGATACCACTCCTTCCCCTTCACTCCCACCTCATCCTCATAAGCCTCAATGGCAGGATGATGGGAGTGATGATCATACAAATATCCCTTCGGATGCCACACATAGATTATTACCAAGCGGAAATACACAGTTCACTGTCATGAATGTTTTCCCCCAAGTCACTTCAACATCTCTACCGAAACCTCATCAATCCTCATCCTATAAACAGCCTGAATTATCCCTGATTTCACAAGACGGTAACGTGTTAAACAGCCCCGCATCCCGACATTTAGTTTCCAAATTTGGGGAGTTTGTGGCCAAGGAGCTCTTCTCATCGTCTCCAAATTTGTTGTCAAGGGATGAAAGGGTTAGAGGGGGGGAATTTAGGATAGATAATGAAGGGAATTTCGGGGAGGAGAGTCCCATGGGTAATAACAGAGGCCTGGATCAATTCCCGCCCCTCCTCCACTTCAGTGATGCTCAGACGTCAGAGAGAAAAATTATTCAAGAAGGGATCACTGATGTGGGTCCCAAGACATTTTTATATGACCACAAAAGTTCCAAGGAGACGGACCAACAATCTTTGAAATCGGAAGACGGGAAACAGGAACTACCCAAATTTTTCTCAACAGAACTTGTTGCATGTAGATACGCTTTTGCGGGTTGTCCGGGTACACACTTTTTTTCAGTGTTTGTCACCAGTCATTATAAAATTAGAGGATTTTTTTTTGTAAAATTGTGGATTGCCCTTCTACAGTATGTCTTTATCATTTTAATTCATTGTTTGAATTTCAGAAAAATTAGAAAGAGGGTCCATATACGAGCATGATCATTACCTTACATGTAAGTACCGTCCCGTGAAATGTCTCTTAGCTCCGGCCTGCAACGAGATCCTCTGTCTTCATAATTACATCCCCCACTTAATGCAACATTTTTTGGTACCAACGTACAGCAATGAGATAGATTCCACCGTCATTCTGACCCCAGAAGATTTCACCCGGAGTCAAACTTGGACTCCCAAGTGGTTCTCCGCCTACGATAATCATTTCTTTGCCATCGTTTGCCGAAAGGACAATGGGACTTGGACTAGTTGGGTCTGGATGCTGGGAACAGAGGATGAAGCGGATCAATTTGCAGCTCGTATCACCCTGTACAAAGGCCTGAAGGAAGTCAGTCAAATATTTCCTGTTCATTCAATCCGGATGGAACAGGAGGACATTGAAACGGAAAGGACATGTCTTCTCCTCAATGATGAGACCATGCAGGAGTTGACACAAGTGGGGAAAAATATTTTTTCTGGTAAGTTTCACCTGTATTAGATTTCATACTTAACCATATTTTGTGAATTTATATGACACTGGAATTATTTTTCAGTTATTTGGCACTTGAGTGATGTTGCTTTTCTATGTACTATAGACTTTTCCCTCAAAGTACAACTGATTCCAGGGGCAAAGGAATTGAATAACATCACAAGAGAGAGACGACAGAATATATCCGCTTTAACCAGATCAAAACCTCTACGCTCAGAGAAGCTTTACATTACCACTATTGATGCCCTTGAATAACTATAATACTTTTTAATGTCCTGTTCTCTTTCAATATTATAAAGTTAAACCAACCACTTTGTAGACGGAGCTGTAAATAATATTTCATTGACGATTTACAGCCGGTACAGTTTTTCTTTCTCATTGTTTCCCTCTTCTTTTTTTTTTATTGAATCCTTTTTTATTAAGCTTTCTTTCCGTGTTAAATACAATATCATTTTCAATAGGTTCCTCAACATGTGTTTCCAATTTTTTTTTCTCCAATATTTTATCAATAAGCAGCTTAACTATTTATTATGGCTTATAACGGGTCTTCCATCATTTTTGAGAATAATTTAATACCTTATTGTAACTAGAAATACTATAAAATAGGGGAAGACGATAAGACGGATCAAAAGTGCAGTAATGGGCAAGTGTAAGGGTACATAATTCATACACAGCATCCTGGATTCTTTGGCTTTAAATTTTTTTTGGAAATGACATTTTTAACACTAAACTGTGGTAATTGGGAGTGAGAGCTAAAGCGTTCCAATTAAAAAAAAAAATTCTGACATGTGAAGAATGAATATTCTAAAGCTTTGAAAAGCATACCTTTTACGTTCGTCTCAGGTGTGTGATTGGGGAGAGGTGCAATCATAGGCAAAATATATACGGAGCATCTTTTTTATATAACTATGGGGACTTGTGCCATGAAAGGAAAGATGAAACTGCGTGCGGTGGGCACGGGGATATTGTGTACACTGTGAAAGGGTTAAAATGCGTAGGTATGCCGCGGAAGGAACTTGACGCTGTGCGTATGGAAGCATTATTTACCCACAAAAAAAAAACATGTTCTCTCAGAAGGAAGGCGCAGAGAATTTTTCTCCAAAGAGATTTTTAAAAGCTCCCATAAATAGACAGAGAAACCTATCCATGGCTTATTTCCTGGGACTTCTCGAGTCAGTCAACAGTCACGGAGTGAACGGGTTGAAGAGTATTATAGAGACAGACAGAGAGTTAAAGGAATACATCATCCGTCAGCTGTATCCTTAACAACTTCTCCTGATTCCCAAGTTCTGTTCCGTTGACTGCGAGAACATCTGATTCTAATACTTGAGATACACTAATTATTTACACCCACTACAGTTTTTTTATGCACGCATTGTATTGGGGGGAAACGTGAAAAATTACAAAATTAAAAACTTGAGATAAATCAGTGACAAAAGATCTAAACACCGGCACTGCAAAAGCGCTTCCATTACAAAAAAAAAAATAGCTGAGAAACTGAGAACTTCCACCTGAGTTTATTGTGTGAAGTGGTAAAAATGGTTTTCTTCTGACTCTTTGGTTTGTTTACAAAGCCAATCACCTAAGCCAATGACAAAAGTTGAGAGGTTCCATACCTGTCCAAGGATGAGGATATTTGTGACTGCCTTGGTCATCTTCAATTTCCCACTCTTGGTAAACAAAATGACAGTAGTTTAACTCTATAGTTTTGTTGTAAATAAAATTTAACCGGACAACTTTGAGATAAACAGAGAAATTACCTGGTGTCACTAAGTAACAGGAAGGTGTGTGGGAATTGTTTGTCTTTTGTTAAATCATTTTGTCGTTATGTATCTTACACACTTTTTTTTAGTGGGGCATGTGGATTCAGCCCATCGGAGCCAAAGAAAGACGGAGCGTTTTGTTCAGCGGCTGGCAGCACCAACCACAAGCAAATCAATATTTCTTCCCCCGGACTGAGAATTACTACCATAAAATCAAGCCAGGTGATATGAATGGACAAATCCGAAAGTTTGTTACAAGTGGAAGGATGCATTTAGAATTTGCTTGCGGGGTCATTAGAGATAGGTACCTTATACGTAATTACCTACTTCACTTTCGCAAAGTAATTCCGGGGCATGATGAGACTCCTTCCCTTTTCTGGAAGATGTTACCTACCTATTTACTTTATTTAGTATTTGCATTTTCGATCAATGGAAAATTAATATCTGATTTGTGGTAAGTAAGAATCATATTGGGGTATTTCAAATGTGAAACAGGTGCATAAAATAATATTTTTCCGAGTAGTCATTCCTATGTAGACTTAATTACAGGCAGCAATGAGAGTATGTACAAGGTGGCAGAAACCAGAGAATGTGAATTTGGGTAGATCATGGGGCCAATTCATAAGCGGAATTTTGTCTTTATACGCCACCCTGCACCACATGCATGGTTTAGCAAGGAATTATAACTCCATTTGATTTTTTATTGACATTTGTAAACACCGAATTGTTTTTTAATAGTTATAATTCCGTTGTGCTTTTCATGGTATGCAAAGCAGAAGCTGTGGTAGAGATCCTATTAGATCCTCATGAAGATGAGATCCCAATGGAAAGCTCCATGGTAGAACATTCGTCCATTACGACGAGCATCAAGAGCCAAGCCGAGTACAAATCTTCCTGTGTCAAGGTTATTATTAATATACAAATACTTTTCGTACTGGTTTCATTGATTTTTTGTAGTCATTGTGAAATGGCATGGACGAGTTTGTGGGATAGAATAATTGAAAACATTACCGACTTTTTTCAGGAACCTGGTTGCCGATGGGAATGTGAACCAAGACAAGATGAACTACCACCAGTAAGAGAAATTCCTTTTGTATTATTTGTTTTTTCAAAAATTTCTGTCATTGTTCGTAAAACAAACTGTGTGAACATAAACATAATTTTGGCGGTATTTCTGTCTTCCCGACCCCATTCCAAAATAACTTAGGCTCGTAAACATTTGAAGCATCCTTTGTGTATATATCTATAAACTTTTCTAAAAAAAAAAAAAAAAGACATTTGCGTTTTTAATGATTGTTACGCGTGTATATAAACATTAGCACGTTGTGAGTGCCTTGTTATCCTTTTATTGCTTTACATTCCTGACTCCCTGACACGATTCATCCGAATTAGAAGTGTAACAGCATGTGTTAGAACGGTTTTTTAAACAGTATCTTGTCATCCTGGACTCAAGAGAATTGGGGAAAACTATGGAGTTTTTACAAAGAGAAATATATTTGAGAAAGGGTTGTAAACCCAAAAATAATTTCAGGGATTTCACTCTTTTCTAGTACTTTTTCCTCCTTACTCACTTGGATTTGCTCACCATTTTTGTATACAAAAGCTGACCTAAAATGTATGAAAATCAATTATAATCAACTCTGTAGAGGTATATGTATACAAGTCATATGCATGGATGTATGTATTATAATATCTGTTGTTTTTATATCACAGGACTGTGATTGCGTCTGCAGTTATTTCCAACCTTATTGGGACAATATACCTTGAGCATCATCATCATTCATCACATCAGTATTTTTATGAATGTGAATATGCATCATCGGATCCATCGATTCCCCAGCGTCATATTTCACCCGAAGCCAAATGGAATCCAGTAAATGTCAGCAGTTTACTGGAAGTTAAAATTATTGCTGTGCAGATTACTGCCGAATAGTGTATGTATACTTTTAAAGAACTAAAGCAGGGGTGCCCAACCAGTTTAGTCTCGCGGTCACAAATTTACTATTTCTGCGTCGCAATGGTCACAAAAAAATTTTTACTCGTAAAAGGCGTAAATATGGGGTGTAGCCACGCTACCTAACTTAGCCCTACCCCGCAAAACGGCGAAATGTTTTTATATTTATTTCCAGGATTAAAAATACAAACAAAATTCATACGGATATTCTCGAATAATTGGTAGATATGTTTGTGTGTCTCAATCAAGTTTCATGCG
>JAQGBT010004965.1:0-15326 GCA_034698585.1 Disparrhopalites patrizii
CTCCTCCACCCCCGCCATCCCCACCCAAACCTTTTCCCGGGAGAACCGAACCACCTCCACGCCCAGCCCGTTGAGCGACAAGGAAAAGAGTTTCCACAAGGACCGAGGGAATAAGCAGAAGCAGGGGAGCGGCGGCTCCAAGAGCTTTGCGGCCACTGACATGGGACCGACCGTCGTGACCTCGAAAAAGGGCAGTCCGAACATGGACGGGAATTCCCTCTTCCTCGACCCTCCCACGACCACGGACCAACCTTCCACGGATCCCAAAGGGCCGGGCGGGAACGGGACGAAGCCCGAGGAGAAAAAAAGCAATGTCCTTTTTGGAAGCAATAAATCCTGCACCTTCGTGACAAGTGTGAAATTCAGTCCCCTCAAAAACTACTTCACCATCGAGTGCGGCGGACCCGATGTCCCATTCGTCTCCCTCTGCGCTGCAGATCCTACTAAACTGGGCCTTATTCAGGTATACAATTTCTGTTATAGCAATTCCATACAAAATAGATGTAGCTTCAACCCGGTTTACGTCCGTTTGGCAAAGATTTCAGGAGACTGATAAAACTACGGCCTTTCTAACACCTTTTGTATTCCTTTCTAATGGAACCACATTTGTATATATGCCCTTCCGATTCTGTGTGATGATACAAAGCAGCATACGTCTATTGCGGAATATATTAGCGAGAATGCAGAAAACGGTTGTTCCAAACTAGGGGTGGCGACGATTCGTTTCTGAATGGGATTTTTCGATTCATTTAGATTCGATTCAATTCAAATGCTTGAAAATTTGATTAGATTCAATTCAAATACTCGAAAATTTGATTCGATTCAAAATCGTGTATTGATTCGAAACCGTGAATGGATTCGAAACTGTGAATCGAATCAAATAATTCGATTCAAGACGTGAATCGTATGATAAAATTTAACTGAAATTCGATTCATTCGATCCATTATTTAATACAAAATTTTTGGATATTCTTCCGAAGAAATGCAATAACCATCAAAATATTGCAGCAAATATAAATCAGCTGTAAATAGTTATTAGTAGCAAGGTTATTTGCATTGATTTGAACTGACAAATTATTAGGCTTTATGATACTCTTAAAATTGGCAAAAAGTGAAAAAAATGTGTCACAATAATATGTACATATTTTGGATCTTTTGAATCATGTTTCCATTCAAGCCATCGATGAATCGAACCTAATCGAATCATTTGCATCATGAATGGGATCGAATTGCGAATTTCGATCCGATGCCGGCTTTGAATGGAACTAAAATTTTTGGATCAAATCGAATTGCTATCACATTAATTTCAAAGCTTTCAAAATTACTTGCGTAAATAGTTTTTCCATACAAACATTGATCCATTGATCCAGAATGGACCAACTATTCTGCAAAATTCTCGTTCAATTTTTATTTCTTCAATGTGGACTTCGGCTGTTTTGTGACAGCCATACAGATAGTCCTGTTTAGTTTTGTTTCCGAATCATTTATGAGGTCACATTTCGAGGTGATTATAATGATCATTGATCATTGTTAAAATCGCTGAAGGCGGTTATATTTAAAATAAATGAGTTGAAAAGATTTTGCACGTTCAAGGGAAACTTATGCTAATTGGATGGACTCATGCTGATTTGTGTCTCTACTCGTCATGCGTATGTGTATTTCAATATAGGCAGATAGCCCCAACGAATATCTGATTGTGCGTCCCGTGAATTTATGTATGCCCAAAAATTATTTCATCGGAATGTTACATTTATCTAGTCTCCCATTTCCCACGCCCAAAATCATTTCGAGGAACTAAAAGTCAATTACTCTCAACAAATTTAAATTTCCCGGGAAATATTTTTTATTGCCACAAATGGAAGTAGGAAATTGAGTTCCGATGACATGAATTTTGCCTGTGGTAATTGGGATGATTTACAGGAATCCCAAGGGAAAAAATATGGTCCGTTGGCTAGGCGCGTGTGGGGATAAGTGGTCAAAATGAGATTTAAAAGAGAGTGAAAGTATAGAGAAGCGCAGGTTTATTTTCCACCTCTTTTTACGATTCAGTGATTTTGATAACTCATGCAACTTTGTCCATATGCATCCGTGGGAATTTCCTGTCAGGAGAAAGTTTTTCTTTTTGCTCTTAGGCATTCCAATGGGATTGGGGAGGAGGGGGAGAGAAGTTGGACGGAGAAAAACTTGGTGATGTATAGACCAGTGAAAGTCTGCTTGGCCTTCACTCAATGTATGCAGAGGGAATAAATGCATGTGAAAGGTGAAAGGCGAACATGTTTTGACTTTCCCCAATGAACCGATCAACATAATGCACTTATTTTCTCTTTGCTGTAACTTTTACTCCTTTCACACTATTTCACACTAGGTCCTTTTTCCATTCTTTTTTCAGTTTTTTCAGTTTTTTTTGTCTCCCTTTACTCCTTTGACTACTGTTTTTATCTATTTTTTCAGCTCTGCTCTGCATATACCACTGTTTGTTTGGACTTTCTTTCTTTCTCATGCTTTCGTCATCTCTCAATTTCTATGGCTATTTTTGCCTTCTTTTGCTTTCTTTCTCCTTTTTTGCTTTTTGTTGCTTTCTTTATTCTTCTTTTACTTTGTTTCTCCTTTTTTGCTTTCTGTTGCTTTCTTTCTCCTTTTTTGCTTTCTGTTGCTTTCTTTCTCCTTTTTTGCTTTCTGCTGCTTTCTTTATTCTTCTTTTGCCTTCTTTCTCCTTTTTTGCTTTCTCTTGCTTACTTTCTCTTCTTTTGCATTCTTTATTCTTCTTTTGCTGTCTTTTCTCTTATTTTGCTTTATTTATTCTTATTTTGCTTTATTTTATCTTTTTTTGCTTTTTTTTGCTTTTTTCTTCTTTTGCTGTCTTTTCTCTTTTGTGGCTTTCTGTCTTCTTTATTAGCTTTCTGTTTTTGTTTTGCTTTCTTTATTATTCTTTCGGTTTCTGTTTTTGTTTTGCTTTCTTTATTATTCTTTCGGTTTGTGTTTTTGTTTTGCTTTATTTATTATTCTTTCGCTTCCTTTTGGTTCCTTTAATTACTTTCACATGAAGATAAGCAAACATTTTTGCCTACTTTTCCCTTCTTTTGCTGATTTTCTCCCTCTTTTTTCAATTTTCACGTTTTTTATTTTGTTCTCCTACGTTTGCTTACTTTCCTTTTATTTTTTGTCCTTCTTTTGATCACTTTCTGATTTTGCTTATTTTATTTTCTCCATTTTTTGCTCTCTGTCTCTACTGTTTCACTATGCCTCTCTTTCATTTGCAGTTTCTGTCCTTCGATCTGGATTTGTCAATTTTAATCTGTTCCATATTTTTGCATTTTGTAGTTCTTTTATTTAAGCTTCCCTTATCGTTTTATTTTAGATATCTCATCTATTTGAGTTCCCTCCACGTTCTCTGTGTTATCATCTTTCTTTCTTCATGCAATTGGATGTTACTGTTTTTACGTGTGTAATTTTACTCTATATTTTATTTACTAATCTAATTGTCTCCAGCCAATTCTCTTCTCGTTGTATTTATCTTTTGGTAGTTCACGCTTCCCCTTTTGCTTTCTTTCGCCTTGCTCCCGCACTTTCTCTCCTTCCCATTCTCCTTTCGGGCTTCTGTTCCATGTTACCTCCCTCCCATGTCATTGGGTCTGACATGGGAGATTCCCGGGAGAAAGGTAAAGAACATAAGGTGATTAGTGGATGAGCCGTAAATAACTCAATCTCCATGTGATCAGATGCACATATACGGCCAGGGGATGTTCCCCGAAGAGGGCTCCTTTATGTACCTCCATCCAAAGTGAGAGACAAGCGGCTCTCCCGGGGCGTCCATGTACATTTCATCCATTTTTCTTTATTACTAATCTCCTCCGGAGTTGTAACTCTTTCCATATGTCCCTCTTCATTTTGCCCCAACATTAATTTTATCCTGGCCTTTCCCCCGCTGGGCGTCCCACATGCTTTCACTCATTTTCCCCTACAACATGGCCGACCTTGTTGATTCCCTCTCGAAAAATATCTCTCCGATCTTCACCTTGTATCTATTTATCCTGTTTATCCTGGACTTGCATATGGAGTTGTCTATTGAGTGCTGTATTTTCAGTTGGAAATTGAAATCGTACTTGAAAAATTGATTTTTCATGTCGGTATTTGGGCGGAACTCGAACTGGATTAAAAGCCACGTAGAAATAAGTAACAATTTGTAGTTTATCTAGTCAAGTGCCAAACTGAGTGCTCAAAATTGCAGGAGTTCTCCAGAAGTTAATAGGAAATCTAACTTACAATTGGTACTCGCGAGTATAATTGCGATTTCAATTGCGACTAGTAATCAATTTTTTTCTAGATGAAATGACGACGGACATTGTTTCCGTAACAAAAACAGCAGCTTTATAGTTTAGAACACAACTAAAAACGAAAACGTCATCAAAAAGTTAAAAAATGCCTTAACTTCGTTTTATTAAAGGTTCTAGTTCCAGCATAAAAAACACTCGTCATTGAAATTGGTTTTGGACTGAGTTGGCAATCAGAAATCGGAACTGGACAATTTAAATAAACGAGTACTCAATCAATTTCGAGAACCTTCCAAAATCCCGAATTTTCAAGTATGAGTGTCTGGCCAAAGTTTTCCGAACTTGCAATTAAACTTGGTCCCGTAACTGATATTCGAAAATTGAACGTGAACCGATAAGGAACTCCATTGCATATTTCCAGATAAGGAACTCTACTTGAATATTTCCAGAACAAATATCCTCTCAGTCCCATCTGAATGATCCCCCATATTGTGAATAATGGGAGCACCCCAACAATTGAAACATTTGCGGTATTTTAATCAGAAAATGGAGGGAAAATTGAAATAAAAAAGCAAGGAACATGGCGCAAGAAATGGGGAGAAAAATGTGGAGAAAAATGAATGTTTCCCAGGGGAAAAAAAGGTAATTGAAACAGAGGAAACGCGAGGTGGGCTGCGGCATAAATTGGTGGGGGGAGAGGCTGATAGAGCAATTTTGGTGATTAATAGCAGCTGAGCCACGTGTGAATTATGGGAATGGTGAAAGTAAAACTTTCTCTTGCCGTTCTCTCCCCACATTTTTTTCTGGTCAATATTTTTTAATAAAGGTATAATACAAAATGTAAGATTTTTTTTGGTCTTCATCTCAATCCTTTGTTTCCACAGACTCTGCAAAATAATGATGGTTTGCGGAATCTGAGCAATGGGATGGCCTTCCCCCAGCTGAAGACATTCGACGTGCAACTAAGCGTGGGGAATACGGTCCATGTCAAGCTCCTCCTCCCACCTGGGCTCAGGGAAGATGAGATCACCAAATATCCCCTCGTCCTCAATGTGTAAGTTGGAGTTTCAAAATTCTGGAGAAAAAGACAAATTGATTGTCGTTTTCCTCAGATTCTGTATTTTTAATTGGCAAGGGAAAAACGGGAGATAAAAAAAAAGGCGGTGTGTGGTGAAATGATTTATTTGACTCAATGGAGAGCTTTCTCCAGCTTTCTCCGTGCATATCTCCCTGGGTGAAAGTGGATGGGAGGAACATGTGGCTTCTGTCTCTCCTCCAGTCGTCTCTAGAAGTGACAGGGAAATGAAGACGTGACACTTCTGGAAGCCCCAAAGACCTCAAGCCACACGTCCGCCTCTCATCCTCTGACAGAAAAAGGGATCTTTCTTTTTTTTTTAACTCTCACCCTCACGCGCCATAGCAAGGAAGAAGAAAAATATTGAGACGTGGCTTTATTTTTTCATCTTGTTCGTGTGAAAAATGTTTGAAGGTACGGCGGGCCGGGAACTCAGTTGGTTTTGGACCGATGGGGAGTAGATTTCTCCACGTACTTGGCGAGCAAGAAGGACTACATCGTGGCTCAAGTGGATAGTCGAGGGAGTGGAGGGAGAGGTTGGGATTTCCAACACAAGGTCTACTACAGAGTCGGAGTGCTCGAAGCCGAGGATCAAATTGAAGTTGTGAGGTTAGCAAATGCCCCACTTACATCCAATGCATACTTTAATGCACTTTTCACTACTTTCTCTCTCTTCCTCTCTTTTTTTCTCTCTCTCGGCCCACTCTTCTGCTCCTCTCCCTCTCATTTTTCTCTCTTTCTCCCGTTTTTTCTCTCCTTCTCTTCCGTAAGTATTTGATTTCCCTTTTCCTTCTATTTTCTCTATTGCCTGTCTCTCCTTCTCTTCCTTACGTATTATATTTTCCTATTCCCTCTATTTCTTCTATTCCTTGTTTTTCATTTTTTTCATCTTCCATTTTTGACCGTGTTTTATCTCGCATTTTTTACTGCTACACCAACACTTTCCCCTCGTTCTGTGTTTTGGTTGTTTGCTATGGATTCTCATTTTAGAACTGACCATTCTCTTTCCTTCTTCTGTTTTTAGTCTCATCCTTCCCTAATTATTTGTATCTGGTTTGTCTTTCTTCTCTCTTTTGTCCATTTTTTATTATCCATTATTTCTGGTCTACATCGTTTCTATTTATCCTGTGCCTTTCACGTCTCATCTACATCTCTTTCTTCCATTTCCCCTCTGTTTTTATTTATTTCATCTTCTCTCTCATGAGTATTCTTGATTTCTCCTTTGTCTATTTAATGTCATTTCTGCTGCATTTCTCTATTTTTAATGCATTCCTCCTACATGTATCCTCCTTTTCTAGCCTTTTTATCAGTTTTCTACTCTCTTTTCTCTTCGATTCAAGTCTCAGTCTCTTAATTGTCACCTCTTGTTCTTTTCTTTTATTATCCTTCCATTTTATCATTTTTTTAATCATTTTATTATCATTATTCTTTTAACTTTTATTTTCAATTCCTTTCACTTTCTCTTGACTTTTATCACTTGTGTTTTCAATTCCTTTCGATTTGGCTTCACTTTTATCACTTTTGTTTTCAATTCCTTGCACTTTCTCTTCACTTTTATTTCCAATTATTTTCTCGATTCCTTTGACTTTCTCTTTAGTTTTTCATTGGTTCGTTCTCTCGCACTCTACCTTTTACCTATTTTCTCTCATACTCCTCTTTATGCCTTTATTTTGTCCTGTTTTTTCATATTTTCTTTCGTATTTCATACCCGTTGTTCATCCCTCTTTCTTCTCTTTAATGTCAGTTTCTTCTCATGTATTCTATTTATCCATATCTTCCTATGTCTCTCCTCGCTGTCAGTACTTTCTCCTGCAATTTTCAGTTAACTTGACTTCTCTTTGTTTTTCTTCCCGTTTTCGTCTTCTCTTTGTATTCTGTATTTCTCCTGTCTTCCTATTACAGTCGAACCTCTCTATAACGGTTTCCTTAAAATCAGCATATTTTCCCCGTTATAACGAAAAACCGCTACAGAAAACATACATTTCTATGTTAACAGTTGGAGAAAGTTTTTGAGGGAAGCATTTTCAGGCACTGTTATAGAGAGAAACCCGTTATAAGGGAGCCCGTTAGAGAGAGGTTCGACTGTATTCGTTTTCTCATTGCACATCTATCTGTGATTCAATGATTCGAATCATGGAACTCAAAATCTACGCACAAAGAAGTGTATTCTAACAATAAGCAGAGAAATGTATTCTAACAATAAGCAGAGAAATGTATTCTAAGCACTTCCAAGTTGCACGTGGATCACGGCAAGAACGGAGACATTAAAAACCAACGCAGTCCCTGCAGAGAGGCCGGAATTATAATGTGTCTTGTGCAGCTCTTTAGAGACGTTGTGAATAGGCAGGAATGAACAGATGTAGCAAATATAATGACAGGAAAAAACGAAATTGAATTCATAAAAAAGAATCAAAGGGAAAATAACATTCGGCGAATACAAAGATGGAACGGGAGATAAAAATAAAGTAGGCAAAACTAGGAACTAAATCAATAGTACCGTGAATTGTCTAGTAATATCAAATGGTGTAGGTATTGCACATCCCCGTAAATGCAGGTGAACGAGAAGCAAAATAAAAATAACTGTTCAGCACAAGTCTGAGAGGGAGCAAAATACAAAGAAATTTAATCGGGAAAAGCCCATAAGATGCAAAAAGCATTTCAATGGAAGGAATCAAGGAGTAAGGCCCCACAGGAACTGAAGGAAAAGTAGGAGAAGCAATCTAAAATGTCACAGAAACACCCAAAAAAAAAGGAAAGTACGGCAAAATGTGGTTGCCCAAAGAAAGGCAAGAGAAATACAGGAGAGAAACGTTGCAGGAATTTTTTTTTGGATACTTTCTCCTGCGTCAAAAGAATGACGCGTGGAGAGAAAATTGTACTTTTCGGCACATTTCCGCTCCCAGACCAGAGTTGCCATCTGGCTGGAGCCTTTTCAAACTTTCCCCGGGCATTCCGCCGAGGAAAGAGAAAGTGCGGGAAACTTCTCTTGTGATCGTGACATTTGGTTATAACATAAGAAAATCCTTTAAAAATGTACCTTATCAACCCATGAAAGAGATGAAATGTAAAAATGACTTTCACCTTCCAGATACCTGCGAGACTCCTTACATTTCGTGGAGGAGAGGAAGATTGGCGTTTGGGGCTGGAGTTATGGCGGTTATCTCACGGCTATGATCATGGCCAGCAAGGATTCTAATAATCTCTTTCAATGCGGAGCGAGCATTGCACCGGTGACCAATTGGAGGCTCTATGGTAATCTTTGGAATTATTTTCTGGATCTCTAATGGTGGCAGTGACCCTTTTCTGCCCTGAGATAGCTTTATAAAATGATTAAGTTAACACAATACTCACGCAAGGGCCACTTCACGTGTATGTATAGGCTTCCAAGAAACGATTAAGCCCCCCCAAACAATATGATGCAACAATGCTGAAAAATGTTTTTGGAACCTTTGCAAATGATAGCTTTTCAAAAAATACTTTTCAAATTTTTGCCAAAAGACTGTGCCGACCTGATGCGTAAACGTGTTTGTGAGCCTTTTAGAGTCACTTGTCAGAATTGCTAGTTTAATGATTTGATTGCAACAAAAACCATTCAGAAGTGTTTTTACTTAATTCACCATTAATTTTTACGCCAGAAACAAGTTCTGCTCTATTTTTATCTGTGAAGGCAGAACCATACGTATTGATTTAACTGAACAATCTCATCTTCGAACTTGGCGCACAAAACTCGCCGTTACTTAGCCAATTCGTGTTTGATCTTAATAAGAATATTTTCCCCAGATTTGCGATAACATTCTGCTCAGAAAACACGCAAACGTTTTGTCCCTAAAGACAGAAACAACAAAGTAATTTTGTTGAAACTTTAAATGTTTTTTTTAAAACTGCCATTACT
Organism: Disparrhopalites patrizii; assembly: GCA_034698585.1. Classification (NCBI taxonomy): domain Eukaryota; kingdom Metazoa; phylum Arthropoda; class Collembola; order Symphypleona; family Sminthuridae; genus Disparrhopalites; species Disparrhopalites patrizii. Next base: position 9,239 of record JAQGBT010004965.1, read on the forward strand.
CGGCCATTGTTGGCCGGATCGGGATGAATTATTTTCATAGATCCACAACACAATTCTGCATGGGAAACATGCTTTGTCTATTTTTCCGCATTGTTGCATCATATTGTTTAGGGGGGGCTTAATCGTTTAGTGTCACCCTGTACATTGAAAGAAAGGAATGCATTACGTGAACCTAGGAAAACCTCGGGAATTCCTTTTTTAGCCCGAAATATTTTTTTAAATAAAGTATTATCTTTTAAATAATGTTTTTTTAATTACACAGATTCAGCCTACACGGAGCGATACATGGGTCGACCGAACGTGACGGAGAATTACAAGGGCTATGCCGAGAGCGATGTGACTCAGAATGTGGACAATTTCGACCAGAAGATGTTCTACCTCCTCCATGGCACGGCCGATGACAATGTCCATGTCCAGCACAGCATGCTCCTCGCCAAAGCCCTCATCGCCAAGAAGATCATGTTTAGGCAGCAGGTAGGATTTTTTTTTAAATTTCCCTCCAATAACATAAATTTAATTTGTTTTAACTTAAAATTAAAAAAAAAAAAAATTAAAACTTTTGCACAGATCTACCCGGACGAAACGCACAGCTTGAAGGGGGTGCAGATGCATGTTCATAAATCCCTGGAAGAGTTCTTTGAGGATTGCTTCCGGAAACAAATGGATCCCGAATTAGGCACGGGACTCAACGCTGGCGGGAAATTCGAGGACTTTGGAGAAAATTAACTTCAATTTGTCAAGAATTAAAAAGGATAAAAATTATATTGAATTTAAAAGAGAATGACTAACCAGAAATTATGCGTGCTCTCCTTAACCAATAAAAAAAACTTATACCTGCTCTTGTACATTTCCTGTTTCAACGTTTTAAGAAAAAAATGGAATTATTATTCAAATTATTCAATTATTACCATTATAATTCAAATAAAATATGAGTCTTAGAATTAATCAATTATTATGATTAATCAGATTAGAAACTCACCGCAATTAATAAAAGCATCAAATTTTTGTGATTAATTAAATGATCAAAATTTTGTGATTGATTAAATGATGCGATTTTTGTGATTACTTAAATAATCAAATTTTTGCGATTAATTAAATGATCAAATTTTCATGATTAACCAAATGATCGAATGTTTATGATTAATCAAATGATCAAACTATTATTAACCAAAATATTCAAATTAAAAAATGAATTATTGCTGAAAAATTGCATAAATAATTATAATTTATCTTCAGACAAGCTTCCAGTCGTGGAAGTGGAAAAAAAAACTTATAAAAGATAAAATGAGATCTCATTTCCTTACACGTATGTACATATTTAAATGGATAAAGTCCTTGTAAATAACGACGATTGACAATTAGATAATTTCCCTTGTCATTTAAAATTCATTGAATAAACCCAAAAACGCCTTTTAAGGAGATGAGTCATCCAAAATCTTTGTCCACATTTTTCCAAATAATAAAAGATTTTTTTTTTTAGATTTTAGAAGATAACCCGTACCAATTTATAGATATCAAATTATAGATATCAATACAATAATTCTTACAAATAATAAGTAATTAAATTGAAACAAATAAATATACAAAAATCCCCGCAGATTTGTATCCTAATCCTAATCAGCAGCTTATCCCCCGATACAAAACAATCTTTTACCAATTAATAAATTAATATTCAAATTAAATCATTGCGTATACTAGTTAGATTTGAAATTTCTAAAAAAGGGCTATACTAAATTGACGTTTAGAATGTTTGGAAAATACTTTCTAAAAGTCTTGATTAAAACTGGATCATATTACAATTTGAATTATTAAATATTGAGTAAAAGCTAAAATTGTATATAACTGCAAAATATTAAACTCTTAATACGTTATTGTTAAAAAAAAAAATTCCCGTGAAGGAAAAAAAGAATCGTCTACGGTGCTGTGAAATTCCCCCGCCCCCTTTGTTCCTCCGCATCTTCGTCATGAAGATATGATACAAAGCCACTAAATTAATTGAAAAAATTTCAAAAATTCCCGTTGGCAGCTAGTGTCATGACATTTTAATTAGTTCGTACCCAAAATACAGCATTTCAATAATAAAAATAAATAAATAATCAAAGTCTATAAGCATAAAATATGGAATAATAAAATATTCAAGTTTCACATTGTGCCCTTCGAAGCGTCAAAAACGCTGTGTAAAAAAATTCAAATAAAAATAATATTGGAATACTCCTTTGCTTTAAAGTTTTAAAAAAAAGAACTTCAATACAAATTAATATGATTAAAAATTTCAAAAATATAAGTTACAAAATATTACAAATGAATTAAAACAACAAACATTTTTTTTGTGAGTGTGAAAGCAGTTTCGGTGCAATTGTGGATATGAACGTGAGCCAAAAAAAAAGTTGTGATGGGCGGGGAAATTTGGAAGTGTTTTAGTGCGGGAAAAATATTGTTTAAAACAAATTCGAAAAAATTTCGAATATCCTTTGAAAAAAAATTGGAAATTGTGAAAGGAATTCGTGGGGTAAGAATGTATCCAAATATATCATTTTTCTTTCAATTCTTTCTCCCTTTTCTGCTTATCCTTTAAACCCCTTTGAGCCCTTTTACGAATTAAATCCTTTTCAAAAATAAATTTGCTTTTCTCAAATAAAATACCCCTGATATAAAAGACACTTTAGTGTAATAATGTGAATAACAAAAAAGGATTTTAAATAACTATTATGACCTTTAATGGACAAGGGCGTCACCTGTAATCTGCAAATCTCTTCAACCCTTATAAAAAGCAGTAAAAATTAATATTTTAAAACAATTTGATATAGTAGATTTTTCTGTAATTAATTGCGGTCCATTTTTGGACACTTTATTTATAATATAATTTATGCCATTATGAAATGCCATATGATAATGTCCCATTTATGCCCTGGAAAAAAGAGTTCACAATAACAATCATCAATAAAACCAAAGATTTCCCCCTTTTTATTGTTAGACTTACAACATTTTGGTTTAACTGCATTCTTTATGTACATGCATGTAGTTTTTCTTTATATTTACGGGGAAAAACATATAATAAGCATATAGAGCATATATATATATATATATGGCATCGGGTATAGGGAATTTTGAAAAACATTTTTTCCCCATTTAATTTCATCCATTTTGTATCACTTGCACGTCTTGGCTACGGGAAAGCTTCATCCGCCGCGGGTACAGAGAATACACACGAACACATATTAGTTAACTAATTAATATAACTAATAACATAACGACATCATCTCCCGTCCGAATTATTTTAACATCAATATTTTTCTCCATTTATTTTAGAAAAGTTTTACACACTATATTTTTCTGTAGAATTTCTCGTCTATATAGACCATTATTTTAAGGATGATTTTTCTTCTCTTTTGCTGGACCTTCCTCCCAGATATTACCATTTGCGTTAAATTGGATTGCCCAGTGCATTGTAAGATTTACGTTTTGAAAATGTTAATTTTAAATCTCTTCCCTTCAGCTATGTACATGTAAGAAGATAAAACAAACTTCAGATTTTACGTAATTTTTTTTTAATTTCTCGTTTCAGTTTAATTGTCCTCATTGCCAAAATGGCACTGCGCAGATATATGTGCATACATGGATATATACATATATATGCTTATATGCATATGTGCATGTCTTGAACTAGAAAAATATGGAAGCCAAACACATCCAATTTTACACACCTGGTAATTTAAACTGTGCATTAGCAATACATTAAATTTAACATTTAATTATTGCCTATAAATAGCCACTGGCCACTGATCATACAAATTACACTGCATGAAGACTGTAGACACAAACCGGGTCCATTTCAAAATAAAATATTTTCGAATTTCAAAAAATGCCCAGTTATTTCTATTTCAATTTTCTGTTATTTCTGTTTTCATTTTCAGATATTTCTGTTATTTCTATTTTCATTTTCAGATATTTCTGTTATTTCTATTTTCATTTTCAGATATTTCTGTTTCAATTTTCTGTTGTTTTTGTTTCAATTTTCTGTTGTTTTCAATTAATCGTTTTATACAGTTTTCGGTTATTTCGTTTACAATATCAGTTACAAATTCCAGCCACTTAGTAATACTTTTTATTTTATTTTATACACCAATTTCAGCTATTTATGTTCCATTCTTCAGTTTTGTTTTTACAATTTTCGGTTGCGTCACTGCGGATCTAACAATCAGGAGACTCCCGTTTTATACTTGCAGATACAAGAGAAAGCCCTGGGGTGATTACATACCCCTCAAACTCAATTTAAATATAAATTAAGCACTTAAGCCCGTTTGTGTCTGCTGTCCCTGCCCATAATACTACATAGGTTATGTACGTAAAAATGCTATATAGACCTGTAGGTAAACTATAACGCATAATGCCGCCTCCCCGATTTGCATATACAGCCCATGGAAATGAATAAAATAGTACCACTTTCACGCCCTTAATTCGTACTAACACATGCGTACATACACAGGGAATTAAGGACTATAGTTAACTACATACTACACATTATTAGAGATATCTCTGTCACATATAAGAACCAATTATTTTGAACGAAATGAAGATTAGGAAGAGAAAACATGCCTATACGTATTTCCCTGAATACTGCGCTTTCTCCACTTTCACCTCCCTACAATAATTACGTTAGTATTAATAATGTTAATTAATTCTCTCGTTAATGACATCCATATACGTTATATACAGATCCGAATATGTATAGGTATAATTGTACAACAATACCAGGAGATTATACACTTTTTTATTATGATTAAAAGACTCTAGCGGCAATGACGTCAGAGCGGAGCACTCGTCAATCACCCAAAATCACAACGTTTCCTTGTATGCGGATTTCCTTTTTTTTTTCACCCCATAGAAAATCTATATAGTTAAGTACATATGTATGTAATTTTTTGTCTTATTTATATACGTTCCATAACATGCATCAGCACGTACATAACGTGCACATAATAAATCTATAAACATTATTATACGAAACTGGAGCACATCTAAAATCCATTTTCATCGTGGGGAAAATCAGGAAATTGTCCCATTTAAGACGAATTAAGCAGCCGTAAACTGAAAGGCATGGGAATAAATTGAAAATGGCGATTGATTTCCTTTTGAAGGGGGAAACATTCTTGTCATTTAGCCGGAAGCTCTGATCTCTGTCAGGACTGGAACCACACTTTTTTTTTTGGATTATGTCCGAATAGGAAAGACATGACTGATTTTTCGACACAATTAGCACCACACACGACCTACCAGGACCTTTGAAAAAAGCCGACACACATCACATTTGGCTCTACAGCCCGTCTTAAAATATTTGAAATCATACTAACGGCCCTTTCTTTGTCATAAATGGAATGGTTGGAATCAAAAGCACTGCTAGTATTTTGTAAGCATTTCTTTTCCAAGAAAGACATCTCTGAAAATCGCAAATGTCCCAAATACTGCGCTATCTGGACAAAACATCGTTGGGAAGGCATTTCTTTCAACAACAACAAAAAATGCGGAATTATTGGCAATTGTACAATGTCGCTTAATTAATAGAAACATCAAGGTTTGTCCTCCACTAGATTCGAAGACCCAAGAAGTTGGCCTTTTCCCAATCCTCAAAGTCCATTGGCTCAAAGGAGACATCGATGAAGGCCTCCATCGTCCCATACAGATGCTCTTGTACTCCTTGTAAATCGTTCCCTTCGTCCGGATAAATCTGTTTGTGGGATGGAAATACGTACACAAATCTTAATTTTCTGTTTGAAAAGATAAATAATGCAGAAAAGGGTCAATGAAAAAAATTAGAAAAATGGCTCTAAGAGAAGGCTCGACGGAAACTAAGTTCGAAGAAAAAGATTAAAGAGAAGTTTCGAAAGATAGGGTCAAAAAGTAAGTTCGACCAAAACGGTTAAAGACAAAGTTCGAAGTAAAGGGTCAAAGAGAAAGTTCGAAGAAAAGGGTCAAACAGAAGTTTCGAAAAAAAGGGTCAAAACGTGAGTTCCACCAAAACGGTTAAAGACAAAGTTCGAAGTAAAGGGTCAAAGAGAAAGTTCGAAGAAAAGGGTCAAACAGAAGTTTC
>JAQGBT010004966.1:0-15323 GCA_034698585.1 Disparrhopalites patrizii
AAAGAAAGAGAAAGAATAAAGACAGAAAACACTTCGGAAAGAAAGAGAAAGAATAAAGACAGAAAACACTTCGGAAAGAAAGAGAAAGAATAAAGACAGAAAACACTTCGGAAAAGAGAGAAAGAATAAAGACAGAAAACATTTCGGAAAGAAAGAGAAAGAATAAAGACAGAAAACACTTCGGAAAGAAAGAGAAAGAATAAAGACAGAAAACACTTCGGAAAAGAGAGAAAGAAGAGAGGAACTATGATTAAATAGAAAAGTGCAAATGCAGAGCAAAAATAAAGAAAATCGAAGGAAGAGACAAACCAAAGTCACAGAAAGCAAGGAATGACAGTGAGAGAAAGAAACAGAGCGGATAGTTGAGTAATACAAAAAGTGAGAATAAACGGAAAGAAAGAGATGAAGATAGAGAGAGAGAATCACTAAGGAAATCGTCCGAGACAGACCCAAATACATAGCTGGTAAGGGACAACTACGGCGGCTAACAACATACTATATCCACTGAATGAAAGGTACGAGCCAAAGCAAGTCAATAGAGACAGGATTTAAAATCAGGGAGACAAATGATGGGCCAGCTTGAAAGAGACGTGGAGAAGAAAACAGGCTTTAAGAAGAAATCATGTGTGTGTGTCTAATAAGCTCCACGTGGGATGGAGACAAACAGGGATTTTTCCTTAGGTCCGTGCATGTGTGCGTGTGTGCCTGTACGAGGAGATGATTAGTTCGTGTCAGTGCATGAATGTGAGGTAGTAAAAAGTAATATACAGTTATACAGAGGGACGTACGAGGACTAAGTTAATTTAGAGATTATGCAAAGTCCGTGGAGATAAGGTTAAATGATTTAATGGTCCTCTGCCTCTCAAAAGATGTCTTCTTCATCCAATTTCTGCCATGTAAGCGCATTTCCATGGTCTCAGGGAAGGGTGAGGGCTAGGGAGGGAGACTTGGAGAGAGCGAAAGGGGCAGACTGGTGGTGAGAGAGAAGGAGAGAGAGGGAGAGAGACAAGAACAGAAGGAGAGAGAAAAGGGAGAAAGAGAGAGTGAAAAAAACTAGAGACGGCAGAGGCAGAGGAAGAGAAACAGAGCGACAGAGAGAGAGAAAGAGATAGACAAAAAGAGAGACGAAAAGAGAAAGAGACAAAGACAAGACGAGAGAAGGAAAGAGAGAGAAAAAAGAGGTCGAAAAATAGAGAGAGAGAGAGAGAGAGAGAGAGACAGAAGCAGAGGGAAAGAGAGACAAAGAGACAGAAGGAGAGAAAAAGGAGGGAGAAGGAGCAAAAGATAGAGAGAAAAAAGAGGGAGAAAGAGCGAAAGAAAGAATGAGGGAAAGCGAGAGAAAGAGCAAAAGAAGGAGAGAGAAAAAAGGGAGAAAGAGAGAAAAAAGGAGAAAGAGAAAAAAGGAGAAAGAGAAAAAAGGATAAAGAGAAAAAAGGGAGAAAGAGACAGAAAAGGTGAGAGATAAAAAAGGGAGCAAGAGCGAAAAAAGGAGAGAGAGAGAAAAGGGAGAAAGAGAGAGAAAAGGAGAGAGAGAGGGAAAAAAAGGGAGAAAGAGCGAAAAAAGGAGAGAGAGAAAAAAGGAGAGAGAGAGAAAAGGGAGAAAAAGAGAAAATAGGAGAGAGAAAGAGAGAAAATAGGAGAGAGAAAAAGCGAAAGAAGGATAGAAATAGACACAAATCCAAAAAGAGAGACAGAAAGAGAGAGAGAAACAGGCACGAATACAGAAATAGAGAAAAAGGAGGAGAAAGAAAAAGGAAGAGAGAGGCAGAGAGAGAAGAGCGTTATAATTATGTAAGTAAAGGTGTTTCCCTAATGAATGACTCTCCCCTACTTTCACAATGGCATTATACGCCAGTAAATACTAATACATTTCCCCTACTTGCACCCTCCACCGTTGTATTACACTTTAATATACGTATGTATATACGACACTCTCATAGATGAAACTATTTGGAGGAGAAAGAGAGAGAGAGAGACTGAAGAGAAAGAAGAGGAGCCGAAAGGGAAGTCTTATCAGGAGCTGTCCTCAGAACAGAAGAGTGTCATTTGAGTATAAAGCTTTTATAATCATATATGAAAAACGTGTATACTAGCAGTAATAGTGAAGGTTATAACATCTTTTCTTCCCCTTTCCCTCTTTCAACCCTTTTCTCTCCTCTCTCTCTCTCTGTCTCTCGCTTTCCCCCTACTTCTCCCATCCTTCATTATTCTGCCTTAAAATAATGTATCTAATTCTCCTTTTGAATTTAAATTAACACTGTTTTTACATAAGGCACCCTGATAATGTGATGAGGACTTTCAATGGGGCTTTTCATAGAACTCAAAGAGAAGCCTCCTTCTCTTTATGTTCCTCGATTCTTTTGCTTGGGAGTGTGTGAGGGAATGTCCTTGTACACTGGAAGGCTTGGAACGGTGAGAGAGGGTGTGAGGACGACAAGAGGAGAATCATCACAGATGCATTGATAGTGAAGGAAGTGGGGGCGAAGGGGGAAAGTAGAGGATAGATACGTTGATAAATATCAGGGAGACGGAGATGGACGGCGGAGATGAACAAGGGAGAAGGAGACTGAGAGACAAGAGCCAGAAAATCCAGCTGAGGAAGGAGAGGAAAGCCAAATGGAGAAAACCGGAGGAAATAGCAAATGGAGAAGATAATTAAAGTATTGAGAAGTAGGAGAAAGGAACGTTAAGGAGAAAGCAAGACTACAAACGCTTAGGATGTGAATAAAAAACCGAGAGAAAAGCCGCGAGACATGGAAGTGCGTGTATTGGTGAATTGCTGAAGCTGGAGGAAAAAAGAGAGACGGGAAGCGAATGAGAGAAGAGATTAAGAAGAAGACGAGAAGTGAAAGAGAAATAAAAGTCGGGCAAGTAGACAAAACAAAAAGGTAAAGGCTGGGAGAGAAAATGGCTAATAATACCGAGAAAGAGATAAACAAAAGAAAGTAAGGCAAAATACCAAAGTAAGAGAAAAACGCGAGAGACGAAAAATTAGATGAAATAAAAGTGAGTGAGAAGGGAAAGACTCAAAGGAAAAGAAAGAGAAAATGCATAAAAGATAGAGAGAGAGAGAGTGAGAGAGAGAAGGGAGGAAAATTAGAGATAAATAAAATTGAGAGAGAGGCAGTGAGACGAGAAAAGGAAAAAAAAAGATAGAAATTAATGGGGAATTGGACAGAAAATAGGGAAAAGCGAGTGAATTAGACAGGAAAATGAAAAGGGCAGGGAGAAAAGAAAATCATGGGACAGGAAAATGAACGAGAGACAGAGAAAAAAATTAAGAGACAGGAAGATAGACAGAGAAAAAGGCATAGTCAGAAAGTGGAATGAAAGAGACAGAGAGAAAAATGCATAATGAGAAAGTGGAATGAAAGAGAGAAAAGAAAATGAACAGAAAGTGGAATGACAGAGAGAAAATAAAATAAACAGAAAGTGGAATGATAGAGAGAAAATAAAATAAACAGAAAGTGGAATGAAAGAGAGGCAGAAAGAAAAAGAAATCTAGAGACAATAAAATAAAAGAGAGAGGCAGAACAAAATTGAAGAGACAAGAAGAGAAAGGAAAGAAAGTGCTTCAAGCAAATTATACCGGCAGAATGAAAGAAGCCGGAGAAGGTAAAGAGTTCTTCCGCTGCCATTCCACTGTGCTTGTCACGGAACAGATAACACTTTCCCCTTGACATTGTAGCACAAAAATAAAAGAGTTGTTCTCTAAATGAATTTGGTCATGGATCAAATTCATCATCTGACTTCTATTCTTCCTTACTTTTTTTTCAAAAAAAGTTCCATTCTTCAACCTTATTTATCTTTCCAGGCTCATCTTCTGGTCCGGACTTTCCCTTAATTATCCCAGCATGCTCATTGTCACCATTTCACGTACAATTCTGCATATTTTGCCCATTTTGTCCCATCTTTTTTCTGCTTTCTCCATGCTGAATTTTCTAGACATTTTCGATTCAGTACCGTGAAAAATTGAGATAAATGCATCCTGGTTTCTCAACGAAAATAGCAGGAATGTAGGATGGAGCAATTTTTGTTCATTCGTAAGATATTAAAAGCAGAGTTACCACTCCCATTTTCTGGATTTTGAAGCGGGTTATGAAGACACGTGATATTGAAATTGTGGCATTCCTAAAAACTGGATTCATTCCATAGCTCAGGCGTCATTTCTGACTTTCCTCGTTATTATGCCATTTTATGAAGGTTAAAGGGGGAAAGCAAATGTGTGGGCCGGGTGACTGTTTGAAAATGTGAGGGAAAAAACTCGCTTTGCATGAAAATAAGGGCATTGATGGGAAAGGATGGAGATGAGAAAGATGGATGACATTAAAATGGGTATCCTAGAGAGTTCTTCATTTTTATAATACTTTCCATCTGAAATTGGAATCATATTCGTCATCTGCATTAAAATCATGTTGTGTATGCATATAGTATATATATTTCTCCTCAATTCCGTCTAACATTTTTCTCCTCAACTGGTTTCCCGACACTTTCTCTTGCATCTATTTTCTACTTTCTTTCTTCTATTTTCCACTATCCCTTTCTTCCATTTCTCCCATTTCTCCTTTTTCCATTTCGATCTTGTCTCATTCCTCTCGTTATAAGAGAGGAATGTTTACAAAAGAGTGGATTAAAAATTGTTATGAAAACCAAGATGACTTAAAAACCATTACTATAAGTAGTAGAGAGGGAAGTCATATGTGAAGTTAACATGATAATTAACGGTATCATGTAGCACTGCAGCATTAAACATTTCTTAGGTACAGCAAACGGCAAAGAGCAACAAATTTGTTACGTTTACGTGTATGTATATATACATATACGTACGTATTAATTATAGGAATGGATGACAATTTTATTGGCAGGTAAGCGCATACCGAATTAAGACATTTTTGGAGAGCATTATTTGTATACGCCTACATCATTAATTGTTTTGATTAAATTGTTACGATCAAGCGTTATTATAAATGAAGCAAACCACACTCAGGGAAACCGTCAGCTATCTGGGAACATGACCTAACGTCAGGAACTCGAATCAAGCCACATCTAAAACCGTCAGACAAACCTGATAGCAAGACAAATATTGTTAATGCCGAAGAAAAGATTCAAACTGGTATATTTCGGATTCAAGTGTGATTAAATGCATGCATGTGGATAATTCGATTCAGCATCAGACGGAGAGGCACTAGTAGTTGTATTGGAGTATGAGAAGTGTTGCTTTCCTTCCTTTCTTCTTCTTCTTCTTCTTCTTATCCTCCTCCACCTCATCTTTCTCCTCCTCCTCCTCCTCCTCCTCCTCCTCCTCCTCCTTGACGTTGACAGTCTTCCTCCTTGTAATTTAGGAGTGCTTACTTATAAGTACTACTTGCTACAAATTGCATCGGAGCGTCTTCCTTCCCATTCTTTGGAGGAGTTGGTAAATGTGTATTTTGGAAAGAAGGAGAGAGAGAGAGAAATACATTGTGGGGAAATGTGTATTTCTCCTAATATTACCATCCTTCATGACACGCTTCCATTATTATGAGTTTGAACTTTAGGAATAAGCTTAGCACCACCTAATAAAACTGTCATCTCTCTCCCGGTGCAGTCCCTTGTTTCCCCCGAAACGACCACACTCAAACCTTGTTTCCCTTTCCAATTTTATCCTCCGTCTGTACATTAGGAGGATATGTGTGGCTTACATAGAATGTATACATATAGGTATACGTATGTACATGCTTTGTTACGTAACTTCCAACACAAATTCCAGGTTTCCCGAACAATCCACGTGGCTACTTCTTGGTCCTATAAAACAGAGGCCGTTACAACATGGCGTGAGAATAACGATAAAACTTGTTCGGCTAAGACGGTGCTCGGAGAGGGAAGCTGTGAAAGGACCGGGATTCTTCCAGGGAGGAACGAGATGTGGTTTCCGAAGATATTTGCCGGGGAGGACGGAAGGAAAAGACGGAATTAGAGAGAAAGCAATGGGACGGACATTTAAATGCAGTTCGTCCGGTAGAGACCGGCAGTTGGGTCATATTCAAAATACTCAGATTCAAAATTTCGTAGAATTCTTGAACAGTACAAAGTAAAATGTCTTAGACGGAGACAGGGGACGACGAGTGAAAGACAGCAGCTGGATAAAGAGATGGAAGGGGAGAGACATTAAAGCAAGCGATGAAAACGTAGCCAGAGACATACAGAAAGAGAGAACTAGACACTAATATTAGACAAATACAGAAACAGAGAAATACAGACAGTAATATAGGCAACCAGCCAAGAAGAAAGAGATTGAGACAGAGAAACATGAAAAGGGGAAACCAGAGAAGCAAAGAGGTATGGAGAGCAAACGGAGACATGGAGACATATAAAGAGATAATAGAAGCAAATCGACAGCGAAAGGGATAAAAATGATACCTATAAAAAGAAAGAAAAGCAGAGAGATATAGAGACAGAGATCAAAAGGAGACATAGAAATAGAGAAAGAAACGAGACATCGCGAAATACGTTCATACGAAGACAGAGAAAGAGATACAACAGGGACAAGGAGAAAAAGGTAACCAAGAGAGACATGTATATATGAAGAGATAATAATACAGAGACAGCGAAATCAATAAAAACGACAGACTCATAAAAAAACGATAAAAGCAGAGAGAGATACAGGGAAAGAAATAATACAGAGAGATAGAGAAAGACAAAATAAAGAGAAACAGAGAAGGCAAAATAAAGAGAAACAGAGAAAAATAATAATAGAGTCAGAAATAGAGATAATAAAGAGAGAAAAAGCAAGAGATATAAAGAGAAAAAAAGAAAGAGATATCAAGAGAGAAAAAGCAAGAGATATAAAGAGAGAGAAAGCAAGAGATATAAAGAGAAAAAAGAAAGAGATGTAAAGAGAGAAAAAGAAAGAGATCGAAAGAGAGAAAAAGTAAGAGATGTAAAGAGAGAAAAAGAAAGAGATGTAAAGAGAGAACAAGAAAGAGAGACATCCCGAAATTGCTACAAGAAGAGAAAACGCCACAGAGACAAAGCAAAAAAAATTAAAAATGCAGACATGGAGAAAGAGAAATATAAAGAAAGCAATAAAAACATAGAAGCATGGAGAAATAGATAAAAGGAAAGAAACACGGAGAAAGAAATTATAAGAAATAAATAAAAAGGCATCGATAAACAGATAAAAACAGAGACAAGGAGAAAATGATAAAATAGAGACATTGGTAATAAAAAAGGAAAAATAATTCAAGACGAAACAAAACGGAGAGAGAAACAACGGTGGAGAGGCAAAGTACTACAGAGCAAAAAAACAACAAATAATTTATCGACAACGAATCCTGGAAGAAATTTCTGGAGAATGCTGGAGAATGAAATGAAAGGGAGTTGTTTGAAAAGAAAACTTTGTACGAAAGACAAATACGAGAAAAGTAGCACTAAGCGGCGACACAATATCAACGGGAAATTACGGACAAGAGAGAGGCAAAAACAAATAACGGAGAGAAAGGGTGACCTGCATATACGTACGTATATACACAGAAAAACGTGTAGGACCAGCTAATAACTCCAAGTTGTGCTGTTAACTCAAAAGAAAAAAAAACGGTTCTCCATAAAGAATAATAGAGTGTCAAAATATTTGAGGAAAAGTTCACCTCAACTTTTACGGTAAGTGGTGCTCTCTGTGTCCCCTTGTAGCACACATACACATACATATGCATGTACCTAATAATATCTATTACATGAAAGGAAGTATTTAAGGTATATTTCTCCTCCAAATACTATGCACAGTACAGGGGCACTCCCCTCAAATTTTATTGTTTGCATTTAGTCAAAGGAAATGGAGCACTTAGATTTGATTTTGTGCAAGTCTCCCCTCCTCCAACAAGTCCTGGATAAGGAGTGGCCATAGCATTAGAAATAACTGTTTCAACAAGGAAAGAAGAAGAAGACGAATAGAAAGGAAGAAAAAAAAAACTTCTCCTACACTTCCTTAAGGGAATAAGAAGTTCTTTGAAGGGGGAAAAAGTGTATGCATTTCTCCCCGGTGAAGACATTGTCCTTGTGGAGATGCCATGGATATGACATTGCCTGGCAGTAGGACATTGTCCTTGTGAAGAGGATGAGGACCAAAGTAAAGTGTATCGACTTTCTTTCATAGAATTACTCCGGATAGATGTGAAGTGAGAAGGAGAGGGAGACATCTTGTCCACTCAGATCGGACACGGGATAAATTCAAGTGAGCTAAATTGTTTAATCACGAGCTTTTTCATTTTTGTCAAATCGTGTCCAGGTAGACAACTAAGAATGGCGATACAGCCCGGAATAAGAAATGTCGGGTGGACAAGTGCGAGACGAGAGAGACCAGCGATAAGTAGAAGAAATAACGGAGATTACAGGATTACTACTACGCCAGTGCATGGAACAATGGTGGTGGATAGTGGTTATGTAAGTAGATACATACAGTGGAGTCTCTTTATAACAAGTCTCTTTATAACAACTTTTCTATATAACAACATTATTTTTTCCGCCCATCGTACATATAAGCTACACAATTTATGTTCTATAAAACAACTTTTCTCTGTAACAATAGTTTTCGTCCTTCCCTTCAGAGTTGTTATATAGAGATTTTCTACACTATTAGTACTGTTACATTTAAGCTTAAGTGGAGTTAGCCACTTTCGGAACTTAGCCGACGAAATGCATTTCGTTCTAGAGATAAATACGATATATTACGGAGAGTGAAGTAAGACCAAGTATGATTGCTCCTTTTACAGGGAACGATGAGAACGGGTGATGCAGAGCAAGACCGAGCCGTAAAAAGAGACAATGTGAGAGCGAGAAACGGAGTTTAGAGGGACAGCCCGGACAGAGAGAGACAGAGACGGAAAGAGTAGGAAAAAGAGAAAGAGAGAGACAGAGAGAGGCAGTGACGGAAAGAGTAGGAAAAAGACGAAGAGAGAGACAGAGAGAGAGGAGAGACGGAAAGAGTAGAATAAGAGAAGAAGAGAGAGATTCCGAAAGAGTAGAGAGAGAGAGAGGAAAAAGCGAGACAGAGAGAGAGAAAGAGAGAGAGGAAAAAGCGAGACAGAGAGAGAAAGAGAGAGAGGAAAAAGCGAGACAGAGAGAGAAAGAGAGAGAGGAAAAATCGAGACAGAGAGAGAGAAAGAGAGAGAGGAAAAAGCGAGACAGAGAGAGAGAGAGAGAGAGAGAGGAAAAAGAAAGACAGAGAGGGAAAGAGTGGAATAAGAGAGAAAGACAGAGAGAGAGAGGGGGGAGAGAGAGAGTGGAATGAGAGAGAAATTGAGTGGAAGGTACTCTTGATGAGAGAAAAATATCAGCTACAGAAGGAAAGAAAGAGCGGAAGGAACAGAGTAAAATAAAAAGAGAGAGACAGTGGAAGACAAAGTCAGAGAATGAAAGTCAAAGTCTGTTTCAGAGAAAAAATAGAGACACAAAACGGTAGGTAAAGGTAAAGTCTTTTTGTCCGGGACGAGAAGGAGATGGTAACTGAAAGAGAGAAAGAGAGAAATATCAGAAAGATATGACAAGAGTGGCTGAGATACAAAAAGAGAGAGAAAGATTCTCCCTCGGCATGAACTTATCAGATACGAAAGCAATTTTGTTGGAGTGTATGTGTCATGTGGCCGATGCACTCATGCCCGTGTTTTTTCCCAGACTAGAAGCGAAGAGGGACTTTTCTGGGGACATAACAGTATAGACGGAGTGAAGAGGGAAGAATGGAGGAGGTTGACATGACATGAACGCTTATGTAATCGACATTATGATGGGACTATGGGACACACTCGAGGAGCCCAGTGATTTTTGCACAACTTAAGTAAGTACTTTGCAAACTGTTGGGAAACTTTTTGTTTCTTTTCCCTTGGTCCTTTCTTCTTCTTTTTTTTTTGCTTCTCTCACTTTCATGTAATTGCTACTCCCATTTTTTGTTTTCTCTCCGGTTTTCGTATTTCTCTGTACTCATTTATCTCATCCTTTTTTAGGTGTCTAAAATAGTAGCATTTTCATCGTTTTTTCAAATCCAGTTTTACCATATTGTATACATATATGTATGTCATTGCGTTTATTTTTTTTCTCCGATGGGAATGCAGGAAATTCTAAATGTTGCTCACGACTTCCACCGAAAATGCTGGACCTTTCGTCCGTTTTTCATCTAATTAGGGGCAAATATTGTCACTTATGACAATTGCGACTAGTGACTAGTTGACTAGTTTGTGTTTGAATTTTTTGTAAGTAATGAAAGACAAACCACGCCAAGGAAAAGTCATTACCATTAATGTAAAAGTCTTGAATTCATAATCAATTCCTCACTGTAATATTCCATGAGCGTATTTTCATTCACTCTCTGGAGACTCTGGACATCTCTAATCACATATCGCATTCTTTATTGTTAAGCAAATGCAGAACCGCAAGGTATGACATCCGAAAAAATAGGAATTAAAATTCGAATTAAAATACGCGTTTTTCCTAATTATGAATACAAATTTAAATTTCGGATATCTATAATGTAAATTCGAATTCCAATACAATTTTTTTCAAATATTCAGACATATGAATACATATTTAAATACTTTAAAAAAATTTATTTGTAATGCAATGTGTGATCATTTGTAGCTGAAAATAAACGCAAAATGAATACACAAAATTATAAATTGACTCCGCAAATCTGATTTTGCAAAAATCGATGCTTTTACGGACGAAATATGTAGTTATATTACTGCCAATTTAAAAAATCATCGTTAGAATACCTTGATTTTGCCAGAAAAAAATTGCCCGAAGACGGGAATTAGCAACAAAATGAAGGAATTTTTGAATACCAATAAAGTATCGGAATCCAAATGTCAAATTTTGAATACGAATTTAAATTTCGAATGTATTTGTAATTATGAATTCCAATTAAAATATGTTGCGGACAAAAATATCGATACTAATTCCGATTAAAATACTGAAAAATATGAATATAATTCCGATTCAAATACTGAAAAATATTAATATAATTCCGATTCAAATACTGAAAAATATGAATATAATTCCGATTAAAATACTGAAAAATATGAATATAATTCCGATTCAAATACTGAAAAATATGAATATAATTCCGATTTGAATTCGAATACCGATTCGGATGTCATACCTTGTAGCAGAAGTCCTTTCCGTTGTCACGGTGATTGCGTTGTCCCAGTAAATTGCGTTGTCAGGTTGTCACAGTAATACAAGTCTGGCTTATGAAATGTGAGAAAGTGAGAATTGCATAATGGCAATAATTCAATAAATCTGAGCATCTACCCATTAGTTGTAAATACACACACCTTGGTCATTGGACTGATCGGACCATTCTTGTCCCCCTAACGTCTTGTACTAATCTGATTGGTCCTTACAAATCCTGAGGAAAACTGCCATGTTTCTAGTCACCAATAAATTCATTGTCCTGTCACATCACCTTTCACATTGCCGCATTTTCTGTCATTATCACTCCCTATTTTAATTTAGACTGTGTCACATTTCCATTCCTGTGGCGAGTCACTTCTTGTTTCCTGTGAAGGAAGCACACAAGTCCTTTCCAGGGACCTCCTCAGTTCCTCCTAACTTCCTTCGTATTACATTTTACTGATTTTCATCCTAATAACCAGATTAAAGTGAAAAAAATTCTGTGTCCAGAGTGAAATCTCCCGAAGATGTCCCTCCACATTTCATTATTGGTCGGGTGGGTGTTTCTTCTGGGCTATTCCGTCCTTGTGGCTGGAGACGAGGTACCGTTAGGGCCGTGGAAAGGAGATGCCGCACATGGCGTCAAGGGTGAAGTGGCTGTGAAGAACGAGGATACGATTATTCTGAAAGCCTTTGCTTACGACGGAAAAGGCGAATTTGCCTGGTTCATTGGGACCAAAAGCGACGACGTCATGAAACCCAAACCCGATACCGGTATTATGGAGGACTTCGTCTTGACCATTGGAGGGAAGTAAGTGGAAATTTATTTTTGCCCAATTGTCAGGATGTAATTAATCCTTTATGTGAATTCATATTTGGTTCACCCAAATTTCAGCAACACATTATTGGATGCTGCTAAATCCCATTGCCATTCCAACTTTGCAGCCATAAAATTGTATCCTATGTTCATTTATCAGGTCATCTTATTTGCAGGTGTGAGAAACCTGGGGAGGCGGATGGGACTAAAGATATTGAAATAGAGCTACCAAAAGACAAGAAAGTGACGGACATGAAATACTTGGCACTGTACTGCATTGGCTTGAATCACGTTTTTGCCTATGTAGAAGTAATAATTCCGCCTGATACAACCCTGGACGTAAATATTCATTTCCTTTGTCTAAAAATATCCTACTTCCTCTTTTTCCTATTTATTATCAGTGCAGGTGAGCACATTTGTACCATTTGTTCATCACATGGCAATTATCCTCTCAAAATTTGTGGTGCAATATGACAATGTCCAGCGTTTTATGGGACATTAAATGGGTTATGTATTTATGCAAACTCACTGATTTTGGTTGCCGCACTGTGATGAATGGGCATGTACAAATGCATACAGGAAAAATACCAAGATAACAATTAATTGGATCATTCCACGGATGCTCGTTGGCTGCAGGAGGGATAGGTCTAGCGGATTGCGTGTATAATGGCACGAGGTGGACTCCTGACATGGGCACAACGCCGGCCGGCGGAGGAGATTACACGGATGAAGAGGATTCTTCACCCAGCCTACATGACCTGACCTCAGTCACTATCATCCTATTTTTGGGGGCGGGTATCCAATTCTTCCAGAGGGGATTCATCATGTGAGAGAACGGGAAAGTGCTCATGAGGCCCATAACTCCCTGGACACGATCTCGACACGGGAATCATAGGATTTATTTAAATGCAATTGGAGCTAAAGCTAGTGCAAATGCAAGTTACTTTGTAGCGTGGAAAAACATGAATGTAAAAACTACTTTGTTGCGTGTAAAAACATTAATATAAAAACTACTTTGTAACGTGTAAAAACATTAATATAAAAAATATGAGGTTATGTGAGGTAAAATATATATGTGGAACGTGTAATTCCGTTGGAAATGTGATATAACCTGAGAAATGAACGGGTTGACATAATAATGAACAGTGTATTAAAATAAAACTCCAAAAGAAAAAAGTCGTAAATTCTGTAAACGCTTACCTGTCAATAAAATTGTGAGAAAGTCTATAAAACGGGTAACTGGTGCTCTTTTTGGCAAAACGTTTATGGATAGATTCACCTGGATTTTTATATTTTGTCAATTCTGTAGAAATTAATGATTGCAGTTGCCACCTGGCATTTTAGTAAGTAGTAAGTACATACCAACATAAAGTATGTTGTTGAATATTGACAAAACAGGTTTAAAGGGAAATTGAGAATTTTCCTTATTTTTAAGAAATGCACTCCACCGAATCTTTCTTGATGCTGGCGATGGAAGACTGTACTTCAAAAATTAGTTTTATTCATTCAGAATACTATGGAAGAAATTGAGGATGAATTACAAAATGATCTCATCTCCACTTGGCCTTAATACAAATTGATTATTGATTACCTTCACATCTTCATTCCTCCCTCATGCTTACATTAAACTAACTCACAACTTCCACAATTTACTTTCGTTTTAACCCTTTATTCGGACACTGATTTTTTTCTTCTATGAACAGCAAGATTTATTCCAAAAATAAATTGCACTATTGCACGTAAATCTGCAAAATCAAAATTATTTTGGAAGCATTCGAATCATCCATCTGTAAAAGCAATTAGCGGCGACATTTTTTACCATGATGTGAGATGTAGGATATAATTATATACTTAATTTTAGATAAAAAAAAGCATTTAACCTTTGTCTGCAAATTTTGATCTACCAACATGGCCTAATTTTTCAGTACTCGAATAAAACCTTAAGCCGACAAATGGTTGATTGGTGAAGGATTTGATCCATTTGTGCATTACAGCGGAATGGAGATGATCAATTTGTGTATTAAGGCCATGTGGAGAAGATCAAAATCCTCGTCGCTGTTCCAGCAACTTATGCCCCTCAATTTTAGTTCTTCACATTCGGAGAAATAATGGAAAGGCAATAAGTGATGGAAAGACGTCGGAGGGGAAAACAAACTAAAAAAGTCACTCTGATCATTCCAACGACGCATTTCTCCTTTATTTTTGTAAGCTTATATAAGAACACACCCAAAAAAGGGAAATTCATCTGTAGATCCATTCTGAATACTTAATTTTAGAACAGTATATTTCCTTCTGGTATAACCTACTTTAACTTTGGCGAACAAACACGGGATACCCATCCCTCTCCAGTTATCTCTGGCTATTGAAACCCCGGAGAGAGAAATCCTTTTTATTTTTCTTTATAATGCAGACACACAAACTCCTTCATTCTCGCCTCCCTTCAATTGTTTGAACAAACTTCCCTTTTGCTTTCAGACCGTTAACGACATTTTATTCATTTCTTTCTCGAATTATTTTACATACATTGAACTACCCGTCCCCCATTCCTTCATCATACCTCTTCTCCTTTCTGGCCAAGGTTGTGAGGGGCATCCAAGCGGCCTGTTGTAGTGCTTTCTCCTGGAGGAAATCCATGAGAGGCGAGAAGGAGAGGGGAAGAAAAGGAGAAGGCGAGGGAACTTACAACATGTGAGATTAATAACGTCATCTATTCTCCGTTATTACTGCCAAGCGGATGAATGTTTTGTGCACATGGCTCTTCCAAAAACTCTGCCCGGATGCATAGCTATACTTATTCGCAGTGGCAATGGGAGCTAAGTCTTTTCTTATTTTTCCTAGATTTCTGTGAAAGCTGAAAGCCATCGAGTAAGAGTGCGAGAGGGGAAAGGAAGAAGTGGAAAAATGGCCGGAGAAAAAGAGAAAAACGGCGAGAGAGAAATTGTACGAGATAAAATGAGAAATAGAGAAATGAAGAGAGAAAACCTGACAATTAGCGAGACATATAAAACTACGAGACACGAGAGAAAGAGAGAAACAGAAAGTGGCACGAAAGAGAGAGAGAGGAGATAGAACGAAACAGAAAATCACAGAAAGTAGAGAGACAGATGATGGAGAAAAAGAGAGAGAGAAATCGAAAGAGGAAAACAGAGAAAATACAGAGAAAGAGAGAGAGAACCCACAGAGGCAAACAAAGAAAATAGAGACAGATGACAGAAAAAAATAGAGATAGAAACCAAAAAAGGAACTGCAGAGAAAATGGAGAGAAAGAGAGAGAGAGAGAAACCCACAGAGGAAAACAGAGAAAATAGGGACAGATGACAGAAAAAAATAGAGATAGGAACCAAAAAAGGAACTGCAGAGAAAATAG
>JAQGBT010004967.1:0-15323 GCA_034698585.1 Disparrhopalites patrizii
CTGTCTCTCTCTCCCTCTCTATGTCTCTCTCTCCCTCTCTCTGTCTCTCTCTCCCTCTCTCTGTCTCTCTCTCTCTATGTAGTAACAAGGCAAACAAACTTCGAATCAACGTTTGTCTTCTGAGTGAAAGTAAAAGGGATCAAGCAGAAAAAAAAAGCCTGCCAATGCTCCTTTTTTTTTCTTCATCAATACACACAAACTGTAAGTAGTTCACATACAAGCCTTTTTAAATAAAATGTTGTCACATATGGACATTACATATGCTTCCAGTCCCATAATGGGGTAGATATGTAATATGTACATATGTATATAGTATGTATAAGTACACATATCATACCAAAGGATATTTCCAATGTCCCATTACAGGCCCAGAATCTATGTACAGTGGCTCACCTACTTTTGTTTTTCGTCAAAGACACACACAAAGCACTGCCCCCAAGAACAAATGTGTCCCTTACCACTCAAATTCCCTTGTCCACATGGATTATCATGTATTTAGTGAAAGTGAATTATGCTTCCCTTGTTTATTTTGGTACACGCTTGTGTCCATTCAAACACGTTGGTTGTTCGGTATATATTCAAAGAGAAATTTTCGAGTTGGACTATTGAGGATTGCCCTTCAATCCTCAATAGTACGGGGGAATGGGACCAATGAGTTAATCCTTTTTTCCATGGAAACATCCTTATGGGATAAAGTTTTGTCTGGGGAAATGAGAAGGGAGTAAAACCGGCCGGTAAAATCGACCTAGATTTCCCCTGGGACAGTTTTTCTGGGCTCAAAAACACAATTTAAAGGTCGTGATTGGTACAAAGTGGAGAGTTTTCAAACCTGAAAATATTAATGCAAACTGATCTGTTACGGGATTTTATCTCTTAATTGCCGTCTCCAAATCGGACCCACTCATTCATTTTTCATTTCCTGGTCTAAATCAGTACAAATAACGGAGAGAGATGCTGGAACAGAGAGAGTCAGGGAGGATTACATGCGAAGATCACATGCAAATATACAATGTAGAGACTGAAAGATGGAACAAACCCAACAAACTGAAATAACATGAAGAAAGAAAGATAAAACGAAAAGAGTAACAAAAATAGGGAATAAAAAAGTGAGAGAAACAAAATGGTAGTAGCAAAAGAGGCAGAGAGAGAGAGAAATAAGAGAAGCAAAAGAGTAAGAGAGAGAGAAAAAAAGAGAGAGCAAAAGAGAAAAAAGCATGGAGAGAAATAAGAGAAGCAAAAGAGTAAGAGAAAGAGAGAAAAAAGAGAGAGAAAAAAGAGAGAGCAAAAGAGAAAAAAGCATGAAGAGAAAGTCACGGAAAAGAATAAAGGGAGGAATAAAGAGAAAAAGAGAAAATTTAATACAACAGGGAAGGAAACAGCAGAGAGAAACACTAAAGAAATAAAGAAAAACTGAGAGAATAGAAAATGAAAGCGAGGACAAACGAGAGAGAAAAGATCAAGACAGAGAAGGAAAACGAGAGAGAAAAGATAAAGAATGGAAGCGACAAAATATTAAGAAAGGGTGAAAAAATAGAGACAAAATGGAAATAAAATGCGAGAAAATAGCGAAAACAAAATACCTAGATAAAAAGGGAGAAAAAATGATAGAAAAACGAAAGAGGAAACGAGAGAACAACGAAAGAAAAGAGAAGAGAGAGAAAGGCGAATGAGAAAAACAAAAGAGGAAAAGAGAGAGAAAAGCAAATGAGGAAAACAAAAGAGGAAAATAGAGAGAAAAACAAAAGAGGAAAAGAGAGAGAAAAGCAAATGAGGAAAACAAAAGAGGAAAATAGAGAGAAAAACAAAAGAGGAAAAGAGAGAGAAAAGCAAATGAGAAAAAGACAAGAGGAAAATAGAAAAGTGAATTTGAAAAACAGAACAGGAAAATAGAGAGAAAACGGCACAAAGGAAAAAGGGAAAAAGGAAAGAGCAGAAACGAGAGAGAGCAGCAAGAGAGAGAGAGAGAGAGACGATATTGGCGCTTCATGCTCCAAAGTCGGTGGCTTCTTACGTTTTTCTGCATACATAATTAAAAACAGTCACTTTTACCAGTGCTTTTTAACGAGGTTTTTCTGGTCACCACACCGTCATGAATGAGTCAACAAAAAGCCAATGTGGTCTCTAAATGTGAAGTGCCTCAGCGTGTGTGAAATCTCTGTCTCCGTCGGCCCATTCCCATCTCTCCCCCTTCGATATTTAGACCGAGCAAGTAGGAACGAGTGCAGGAGAGAGAAAAATTTGATCCATTTCTTTCTCTATTTAAGATACTGCAAACCTTTTAGGAAAAATAAGTTCTGCACGTCCTAAAACCCAATCGGCATTTGATATTTTCCCTTGTTATTTTTTTCCCCCTTTCCTTGGTCTTGCTTTGAAATGCTTGAAAGGGTTTTCAGAAAATGGTGGATTTTCCTTCGCTGTCCCGACAGAAACAATGTAAATGCCAACCACAGGAGTACCAGCTACTGCTACCAAGTAAAGGACAAGCCATTTGCTAAGCCATCTTTTTTTTTTAACTGGCTTTTATGTCAATGCTAGTAAAAATCACACCCTTTTTGCCGCTTTTTTTTTGTTGGAGACTTTTCTTCTTTTTTTTGGCTCTGCTTGTTTGAGATCAAATTATAACGACGCCTACGACTGTACCACTTTGTACAGATAAAAAAAAAGCATACAAATTCCTTTAAACGGCTCCCTATGCAGCTTTTACAGTGAGAGAGAGACAGAGAGAGAGAGAGAGGGAGAGGGAAAAATAGAGAGACAAAGTGTGAGAACCTTGAAAGCATGCATATTGTTGGACTTTCTATTTCCTCGGAGACACACGTTCCTTTATGCAAAGTACTTCACTTCCAAAAATAAAGAGATAAAGAGGTTTCCCCCCCTCAAAGAAAAAAACAAGGCCCATTTAACTTCGGGAACTTACTGTTACCATTACTAAAAATAAATAATAAAAATTTCTCTTCCCATGCACTCTTTACAAATCATAAAATATTGTTGGTAATAAGGTGGGAGAGAATAATTTTTTTTTTCTCTCTCTCTCTCTCGCTCTTGCTGGGCTCCTCTGAGCATCTGAACGGTGTTAACCACTTCCTTAACTAATAAAGTTGTTCCACTTGAGCATTTTCTATCTCTCTCTATCCAGTTCCTTATAAAGGACATATGGCGTAGTAGGTGGGCTTCTGTAAATATTTTTAGAAAATACGAAATCGATATGAAGCGTTCCTGTTTTCAATTTTTGCACCAAAAATCTATTGAGCTTGACAATAACTGATTTCTCATGGTTGCACTCGAGCTCTCCGTCTCTCGACTTTTTCTCACTCTCTCTATTTTTTCTTCAATGTCTCCTCTTTCTCTACTCTGCCTTTTGATACTTCTGTCTCTCTCTTTCTCTCTCATTTCTTCGTCTCTCTAACTTCTCTCTTTCTCTCATTTTTTCTTCTGTCTTCTTGAAATTTTCCCTCAGTTTTCTCTCATTTCTTGCCTGGTTTAATTCTCTCATTCATCTCTCTATCTCTGTCTTTCTCTCTGTATTTTCTCTCTATTTGTCTCTCTATCTCTGTCTTTCTCTCTGTATTTTCTCTGTATTTGTCTCTATTTCTCTCTATTTCTCACTGTATTTTATCTCTCTATTTCTCTCTATTTCTCTCTACTTCTCTCTATTTCTCTTTATATATCTTTCCCTCTCTATTTCTCTTTATCTCTCTCCGTCTCTCTTTCACTCCCTTTTCTCTCTCATTTATCTTTCTCTCTTCTTCTTTTTCTCTTTAACTGCTCTCTCCAAAATTCGCCTGATTCGACTGGCGGTTCCTTTCTCCTTTGCACTTTCTCTCTCTTCTACTTGTATTTCCCTCGACGTCCTCTCTGTCCCCTTTGCTTTCTCGCATTATCCTCCTCTGACGTTGTATTTCTCTCATTTCTCCCATTTGTTACGTGCTCTGTATATCATTCTCTCTCTCCTTACCGTTTCTCCCATTTTTCCCCTCTGACTTATTCTTCCGTATTTCTGGATCTTCCTTCTCTGGAGAAATTGTTTTTGTTTTTATTTCTGCCTTTTCTCTCTCTTTTCTCTCTCTTTTCCCTTTTTTCTTTTATTCTCAAAAACCGGCGTCTGTTTCCTATTTCCGTTGCCAACTCTCTTCATCTTTCACTCTCACCCATACACGAGAGAGATGATGGGCACAGCCGGTATCTCTGAATGAATCATCTCCCTCGTGCACTCGCGTCCACTTTCATTTGCAATTTTTCATTGGAAATCATCCCGAAGATGAAGAAGAGCAGAATTTGAGAAACTACTAGATCCTTATTCTCTTTCGAATATAAGTACCTACATACCTACATAAATAGCAATAAGTACATCCCATTACCTTTTTCCTTCGAATATCCCTTCCAACGTGCATGTAGATACATCTCTCTTATCTATTAGGTGAAGCGTTTTCATTTACTCAAAACAATAATGCACTTTTGCAAAAAATGAAGATGAGAAAATGTGTTTTCCAATCATTTCACTCATGCAGCCGTAACTTCCAGTAATTCTCTCTCTCACTCTCTCACTCTCTCCCATCTCTCTCGTTTCTGTCTCTGCCAATGCATGAGGCTATTAGTGAAACAACAAAATAATAATAATGACTTCTGCGTTTTTTATCTCCTCCTTCCCATTCACCAACAATACGGCGGAGTCCACTTTGGCAAGACATTGTAATAGGAAATGTACGGAAAGGGTAAGGAAATAAGAGGTGATTATTTTTCCTTAGAGAATTGTTTAATGAATATATATGTCGCTATGCATCTCACTCAAGGAGGTCGAGGAATGATTTTAATTACTTTTCGTGCTGCTTTTCATTTCTCTCTCTCTTTCTCTTTTTCTGTCTGTCTCTTTTTCTCTTTATTTTTCTCTTTATTTTTCTCTGTATTTTTCTCTTTATTTTTCTCTTTATTTTTCTCTTTATTTTTCTCTTTATTTTTCTCTTTATTTTTCTCTTTATTTTTCTCTGTATTTTTCTCTTTATTTTTCTCTGTATTTTCTCTCTCTCTCTCTCTCTCTCTGTTTCTCTCTCGTTCTTCCTCTTACACACTGCACATATTCCAATGGAGTGTGTGGCTGTCGAAAAATCTCTTTATTCCTTCACACTCACCGTGATGATGGGGCTTGATGAGGATCATCCCTCACCATATCATCGGTCAATCTCTTCTCACTATCATTTTTTTTAAACTAGTTTCCAAGAAAGATATATGAAGTTCCATATAATAATAAGCGCACCTTTCCTCTGTCTCTCCCTCTCTCTCTCTCTCTCTCTCTCTCTTTCTCTCTCTCTCTCCCCCACATTTCCTGCATGACCTCCTCCTTAATTTTTGCCCCTAAATATATACGCACATGCCCCTTCCCGTTTGCACCCATGTTTTCCTAATGAGAATAATAATAGTATATGAAAGGGAGCAATTCATAGGAAAACAACCAAAGTGTGTCTGACCCTTTAATAATAATTCTAATAAAAGTTGACTACACGTTTTTATTATGGGCACATGTGTGCTCTCGTGGGTGTGGTGCTCTTTATGTGTGAGAGAGAGAGAGAGAGAGAGAGAGAGAGCCAGAGATGATGGGTATGATTTCCTCTTGAAAGGGACACTGAGGAAACCCTTCAACCTATATACCATACATCCTCATATTTATATATTTTATTATTATTTTTTATATTTTTACATCCCTCCCGAAATCATCATGAAGGGATATAAATATAGCAATTTCATTTTCTTTTTGCACTGCCGTTAGTTGTCCTCCACACGGGATAAAGCTCGTGTTTACAGTATATACCTGTGCATATATGTATGTATATTGGGTGCACACACATATTGGACAATAAGAAAGTTGGTAGTAATCACTGTAATGAAGGGTGGTGGTAAGTATTTGTTTTAATCTCGTCTCGATCACATTTCAAAAGATGTTGGAGAAGGGTGTTGAAATGAAATTCACGCACAGGCGGCTACAAAAGATGATGGTGAGCTTATTTACCCTTCCGCTCATGCTGCTCCAAACTGGCCGAGAGAGAGAATTAAAAGAGAGAGAGAAAGAGAGAGAGAGAGAAATAGAGAAGGAATAGAGAGAAAGAGAAGAAATTCCTTGAGATTTTGTACACAAACAAATAGAGAGAGAATGGAGACGCACAGAAGGAAAGTAATTATCGTATTAAATATCTCAATGAACATGATGATATTAGGATAGAAATTTATTAGAGCTTCCGGCGTGGAACAAATCAGTGTCCGTCCAAGTGTAAATAAATAATAATATCAGAGAGAGAATGAAAAAGGATAACAACAATGCGAGAGAGCCTTGTATTTGTAATAACAAACACCAAAAACAGTATATTTATGGTGTCTCTCGCTCTCTCCTTTATTCTTCTCACATTACGGACAATCATCCTGCTGTGAGCTGTACACCTTCATGTCTTTCTCTCTCTTTTTTATCTCTTTCTCTCTCTCTCTCTCTCTCTCTATGTAATTCTGTTGGCAGCTCTCTCTTTTTCTCCCTACGACTCCGTTTTTGGTTTCCTCTCTTATTTTCTTATTTTCCTGCTTCTATTTTTGCTTTTTTCTCTCTCTTTCTCTCCGTTAATGCCTTCTTCTGTCTCTTTCTCTTCCTCCAACTTCCTTTTTGTGTTTCTTCATATGCATCTGCTTGTTCTATCTGTTTCGGCTATTTTCAATTTATCACGCTCTTTCTGTCATTCTTTTTCTCAATTTCTGTACTTGTCTCTTTCTCCTTCCCTCTTCAATCTATTGGCTTATTCCTGTTATTTCTCTCTTTCTCTCTCTTTATCTCTCTCTTTCTCTCTCTCTTTCTCTCTCTTTATCTCTCTCTTTCTCTCTCTTAATCTCTCTATCTCTCTTTATCCCTCTCTGTCTCTCTTTATCTCTCTCTGTCTCTCTCTCTCTTTTTCTTTCTCTGTCTATATGTCTCTCTTTCTCTCCCTCCCTTGCTTTTCTCATCATAGCCTGTCTCTGTCTTTCTTTACTATTGTCTCCCTCTATTTTTTCCTATGATTGTTTCCCTTTTTACGTTTTGTCTCTATTTCCCCCTATTATTGTCTCCATTTTTGTCGTTTTCCCTTTATTTTTCCCTATTAATGTCTCCGTTTTTGTCGTTTTGCCTCTATTTTTCTCTATTATTGTTTCACTTGTTGTCGTTTTGCCTCTATTTTTCTATATTATTGTTTCCCTTGTTGTCGTTTTCCCTCTATTTCTCTCTACTATTGTCTCTCTTTGTGTCGTTTTGCCTCTATTTTTCTCTATTATTGCCTCCCTTTTTGTCGTTTTGCTTCGTTTTACCAATTTCTCTATAATATGGCCACCCTTTTTGCTTTGCAAAAGTGTAATTAGTCTCTGTTATTATCACCTTTCTTGTCGTTTTGCTCTATTATTATGTCGTTTTTTTTCTTTCTTTTATATTTTCCTCCTCCTTGTCTCTTGAAGTGTCACTTCTCCTTTTCCTGGTTGATATTTTTATTTTTGTCTCTTTTCTTTCTCGCTTCCTTTTTTATCTCTGATTTGCATCCTTCTCTTTGTCTAGGTGTCTATACATATCATTTTAAACATGAATTTCTCTCTCTTTCTCTCTCTCTCTCTGTTTCTCTTTTTGTTGTCTGGCACTCTCTCCCTCCCTTGTTACAAATAAGTCCATCCTGCATTGATGATGTTTGCCACTGTTATAATTAATGAAGCCGTAAATGGTGAATTGTGAAAAAAATAAGAATGAGTAACTAGTTATGTCATGCATGTTGTTTTTAAATGGATTCACGTTAGAAAGTTTTCCTCTCTCTCTCTCTCTCTTTCTCTCACTTGCTCTTCTCCTTTCCCCTTGCATTAGAATGCGTTATTAATACAAAATAATTCCCCAGATTCTCCCTTTCTCTCCCTGTCCAAAGCACTCTCTCTCCCTTACAGAATACATTACGTGATAATAATTTTAATAATGCGAATAATGCATCTAGACTAATAATAATGATAAGTGAAACCAAAGGGAAAAGAATGACAGGCTACAGCATGTGAGAGTAATAAATAATAATAAGAAGAAAAAGGAAAATCAAAAGTAATTTGCTTACCCAATTGAGCCACGAAGGCGACAAGAGCCAGAGCCCTAAACATTTTTAACAATTTAAAAAAAAACTTCCTCTCCTTCAAATGGATGACAAGGGGAATTTCACTTCAACAAGACGTCTGAAAAGAGAAGAAGAAGAAGATCCTCAGTTTTCACCAAATTTTGTCACTTTTTTTCTCAGATTGAAAATAATAAGGAAAAATGAAAAATTTCGCAATCTCCCCCAAAAAAATTAGGAGTAAAAAAAATTGGATGGTAGCGGCGTGAGCTTATTATTGGGAATAAGGAAGGAGAAAAATAAATGTGGGGATGATTGGGAAAAAAATAAAAGAATTGCCTTTTTTTTTTTTACTTCGTTGACGACGGGTCCTCCTCTCTTGTTTTTCCCTTCTTTTTTTCTTCTCTCTCTCACCCCTTCTTATCTTCTTTATATATACTTCTAATATATTCCTTTTGCTCAGGGACTGAAAACTTTCTCAAACCGTTACAATAAGCAAACTGACCGATTTCTACATTCGACCTCTTGCATTTATACCTTTTACTTACTTCCAAAGCACACACACACACAGACCAAGAGACACACTCACACACTCTTCTCTTTTTTTGCCTGGCTAAAAAGGAATAACTATATATACTATACACATTATAATATATAGTATACGAGGAGCTCCTCAACCCTTTCAGCACCAGCAAGCCCTCTCCATCATGTACATACGTATACCCATAAGGTATAGGAATGCACTTTGATTCTCAAAACTCCTTCACTTTTCTCTCGCTCTTTCTCTCTTTCTCCCTCTCTCACTTTTTCTCTCTCAATTCTTCTCACTATTTCTCTCTTGAACCCTTTCTCTCTGTTTTTATTCCTCTCTTTTGATTTCGTCTCTCTCTCTCTCTCTCTCTCTCTCTCATTCATTTCGCCTCTAGAAAACAAGACACTCTCACTATGTACGTTCCAACGGGGCAACAATTCATTTCAACATTGACTTTTTATCTCCCTTTATCCTCCACACCAAGCCACTTGGTCCAACAATGGGAATGGTGTGGTATATAATGTTGATGGTAGGAGAAGACAAGGGTAGGCCGTCACTGCACGGGATCGTGCACATAAGAAATAATCATCATCACCATCATCATTTCACTATATGAGTACACACACCATCATTTTTTTTTTTACACAATTTTTTTTATTTAGCAGGAGCCACAATGTTTGTCGAAAAATTTGAACCATTTAAAAGGATGGAAAGAGAGAGAGAAGAGAGAGAGAGAGAGAGAGAGAGAGAATGGGGAGAAGTGTGACAAACGGGTGCTTTAGCATGCATTTATGTGGCCTACCTATTCACACACATCATCTCTTTTGCCAAATCCTTCTGTCTCCATATGTCTCTTTATGTTTTTTTTCACCTGATCATTAAGACCATATAATTGCTGGTGTCTATACACCATTGATAGGTAAAGGCTAAAAGGTCCTTACGTGTCATCCAACCCAGGAAGGGAGCTTTGTAGACACTAAACATTCTTGAACGTGTCGTTCAGGCGTTCTTTATAGCAATCTTTTCGAGGCATTTCCATTCCACAAGTGCATAAGAGATCTTTTTAGAGAGTAATTAGTAACCCTGATTAGAGAGGTTTTACACTTCTCGTAATCAGCTGGGGATTTGAAAGACCTCTCATTTAGGCGAGGGTTACTGCAACGTGAATGAGAATGTCCTTTTGTCGTGAGACGGTGATATTGGAAAAGGATTAAAGGGATGAAATATGGATCGTTAGTTGGCATTTCAATCAGGAGAGACAAAGAGAGAGATAGACGGAGAGAAATATTTATGGACAAAAAGCAGAGAGAGAGAGAAATTTGAAATATAGAATACAGAGAGGGAAAGAGGATTTTAAGGGGAAGGAGAATAGAGAGAATCTCCGAGAGCCGAAGGAGAAATGTGGAGGCATTCGTGAGACAATTTAAGATAGCATAGGGATAATTAGGAGGTGGGGAGCGAGAAATGAGAGAGAGAGACAAGCTGCAAAAAGCGACAGGGAAATGGGAGAGAAGGAACGAGGAAATATCAGAGTGCAAATACGAGGAAGAAAGATAGGGAGCAATTCAAACAGGGAGAAATATGTGGATACATACGGAGAGCGGAAGGCAGACAAAGGAAATAAAGACAGTAGAAAAAAATAGAGCGAAAGAGAAAAATCAGAGAAAAGAGAGAAAAGAAGAGAGAAAGCGAGAAAGACGAGAGAAAATAAAGGGAAATTGAGAGAGAGAAAAATCGGAGAATATAAAGAGAAATTGAGAGAGACAAAAACCGGAGACAATAGAGAGAAATTGAGAGAAAAATTGGAGAAAATAGAGAGACAAAAATTGGAGAAAATAGAGAGAGAAAAATTAGAGAAAATAGAGTAAAATTTCAGAAAACTGAGAAAAGTAGAGAGAAAGAGATAACACAGAGAAAAATTTCAGAAAACTGAGAAAAATAGAGAGAAAGAGATAACACAGAAAAATTTCAGTAAACTGAGAAAAATAGAGAGAAAGAGATAACACAGAGAAAAATTTCAGAAAACTGAGAAAAATAGAGAGAAAGAGATAACACAGAGAAAAATAGAAAGGAAGAGAAAATGGAGAAAAATAGAGAGAAAGAGAGAACATACAGAAAAATAGAGAGAAAGAGAGAACAGAGAAAAATTATAGAAAATGGAGAAAAATAGAGAACAATAGAGATCATAGAGAAAAATCAGAGAAAATGGAGAAAAATAGAGAGAAAGAGAGATCATAGAGAAAAATCAGAGAACACCAGGAAGAGAAAGAAGAAAAGAGGAAATTGACAAACACGAAAGGCAGATAATAGAGCAAAATTGTGAGGAAGGCAAAGAGAGAAACCCGGCAAAACCCAAAGACAGACGAAAAAAGAGGATAGAGAAAACAAGAGAAATGGGAGAAAGAAATCTGAAGTGAGAGGCTGTCCCCATTGTTACTGTTATACATTTAATAAAGATGACCTCTGACCTCTTCAGCGCTACTAAAAAGCTCCCCGAATGACCTGAGCCTACCTTGAGCAAAATCCAAAGTGACAGCTGAAACGTGATGTAATATTTTACTCAGATTTAATTGAGATCCGACCTTCTCTCTCTCTGTCTCTCTCTCTGTCTCTTGTCTCCATATTCGTCTCTCTCTCTCCCAATCTGATTCTCCGTCCCTCACTCTCCTGTTCAACTTTTGGAGTGAGTCACTACCACATTGAATGGCTAATATTTGGTAATAATAATAGCTCATTGCGTTACTCAAAAAAAGGGGTCTTAAACTGTCATTTTTGGACGCATGACTGTGCACGCGCTAGAAGTTTCAAAAAAAAAAAGTTCCCCAGTCACATATTCCATTGTGATGAATGTGCTCCTATCCCGACCACACATTAACTCCTGTATCAAAAAATATACCGAAGGCTGTGGGTTGAAATGGATCTTTTGGGAGAAAATGCTCTTTAATAAGTCACTGTCCCATATCATATCATATGTGACAGGGAGTTATGTGTAATAATGTCAGTACTCCCAAAAGAGAAAAAAAAATTGGCGGTTTCACCACACAACAATTATTAGGCCTTTTTTTTCCTATTGTTAGTAAAGAATACAAGGCGTGAACTTCATATTGATAAGGCTTTGACAATGATCAAATTATCTCCTGTTCCCCCTCTCTTTTGATTTTTCCCTAATCAAATTTGTAATCTCAAAACTCAATACATGGCGCAAATGGGGAAAACGGGGAAGTAAAAAAAAAAAATGTGTGGGAATAAAAGGGAATTTTTTTTTTTGAGCAAGCAACAAAACATGTAATAATTGTCTGTGTACTAACAGTTGAAAGAGAATAAAGAGGCGAAAATTTGAGAGGGAGAGAGAGAGAGCATTTGTAAATGTGTAATGCATGCGCTTTTTTATTTCTAACAAAAAGAAGATGTGTATTTCTCCTGTTGGGTTGTTGCATTTATTATTTGTTACAATAATAATTCTATGTGTAATTTCTCTCCAAGGGTCATTTAGTGGGAGAGGAGAAGGATTTGATTATCATAATTTTCCAAGATTATGCCACAAAGATATGGGGGAGAATGAGAAATCTCGCATTTTCCCCTCATCTTTCTCTCTCTCTCTTTCTCTCGTCTTCTCTCTTTCAATAAACTTTTGCCAAATGCCCTCTGATGCAGTGTAACAATAGCTTCTGCATGACAACAACAATGGTTCTACCATTGTCTCTACGGTCCCTCTTGCATCAACTGGGACAGATGCTCTGGTGATGATAGATCTTGGGTGCTTGGTCATCCGAAATATAAATGGACATTAAAATATTACACGTTAATGGACACTTACGACTTCCGTGGCCATTGAATTCTTGAACTGAACGATTTTAATTATAATACCTTTCTTTCTATTTTCTATACGTAAACGGAATACACGAAGCACAATAAGCATTTTGTTCACTTTTATTCTCAGCTTTCATATATTACATACATATATACAGCATATATCATATATTACATACGCATATATGTGTATGTACAACGAAATTGTCAAGGAGAGATGGGAATAAAATATATTTCATACGAGCTACACAAATTGTTACAAAAAAAAAAACAAAGGATAAAGATGCCAAAGGGTAAAAATGAAAGTAGAATTGTTCGAAACATAATTGTAACAGCAAAAGGGTTCAATATGGGAAGTGAATAAAACGGATAAAATGTAATTATGCATGACGACAAGTCAAAAATTAGTTTAAATAAATATTTAAAATACGTGTACAACTGATAAAATATTAATGTAAAAAAGGAAAAACCGGGCTAAACCGTAGCATGGCACAGAGTTAAATTAGGACCAATATATCATCCACAGAGGAGTGCAAAATGGATAAATGACAAAATAAAAGTACAATATAAAAGAATAAAATAGATAAATATGACGAAATAAAAGGACAATATAAAATAATAAAATAGATAAATATGACGAAATAAAAGGACGATATAAAAGAATAAAATGGATAAATGACGATATAAAAGGGTTAGCGGTAGAAAATGTTTAAAAACAACTACAACGGAATTAGCGGATTAAAAAAGGGTTAAGAAGAAGTAAAATAAGATGAGTAAACAGGAGAAAAATGTTAAAAGAAGAGTGTATATGTAAAATGGATTGAATTGAATTAAAAGAATATAAAATTAGAGTAAAGAACGGGTTAAAAGAGAGCTAAAAGAAGGGCTAAAAGAGAGGTAAAAAATGAGCTCAAGATAAATAATTATAACCCGAGTGAAAAGGGTTAAAAAGGAGCAGCAAGTATTAAAATCAGACAAAAAGGGTTAAACAAAAAAAAAACGGGTCAAAACTGGATTAAAAAGTAAAATTACTAAATTCATAGAAGACCTAATTAAATTTTGTGTAAAATTAACTAAAAGAAGAGCAAGCGAGGAGTGAAAATGGTGCTTGAAAGGGAACAAAGGGAAATTATCCAGACTCAAAATATTTTTTTTAAAATCGTGCTAAAAGCTTTGGATCTAAAGGGAATTGAACGAATAAGATTTTTGATCTTCAATGTCTTTGTATTACAGAATAGCCAATAATGGCTAATCGGCTAATGACTCTATGCAGTATATACAATGAGCATTGGATCGTCGGAGGTAAGAAAAAAAAAAGGGTGAGGTAATTTGAATTTTCGTTGGCATTTAATAATTTTTAAGAAATCCCCTCGACCATCATCTTTGTTATCTATTTGTACCTTCACAAGGGTGCAGTTTGCATTTCTGTAAAAAAAAATCTCTCTCTCATTCTTGCTTTTAATGCAGATGCACCTGAGAGTTGCTAGAATATTTCTTTGAATATTTTTTTTTTATTGTCACACGCCATGCAAATGATTAAACACGCACCTGTGCAAGTGAGGACTTCTTATATTGGAAAAGTATTGGCCTTTCTCATGCAAAGTCGCCTTTTGGCTTGTGATTTTTTCCATCACATTTTCCATTAAAGCTGTTTACTTTTCTCTTGAAAGATTATATTACATACTTATAGTAGGTATAAATAAATAAAATAAATGAAATAAAACATATTAAATCCTTTGTTCCACGGGGTGAGAACGCAGCGTAGGACGTTCACAGCTACTATTCTTTTCATAATGATCTTTACCTTTATGATGAATCACCATTTTTATTTAGGCTGAGAAAAAATGTGGATTTACTTTCTTCTGACACTTTATACGCGATGATTAGGTAAATTCCCTTTGTTGGTGTCTATTTACCTGAGCTTTTTTTAAAAAAAAGGGTCATCCCTGTAATTACGCTCCCCTTGCATTTCAAATGTGGTGCAGCACAAGTTCATTGTGTCACGTGTAAAGTGTTTTACTTGAATTTTTGTGTCCGAGAATAAACTTCACCCAGCGCCTTTATCATTACAATGGATGCGTCATAAAAATATCAGGATTCATTTAGCTAAAGAAAGTGCTGATGCGCTCTTTTTTATGTCATTGTGCTGGTGCAGAATGCATAAGAGGATTATAACTGAATTATATGACCCTTGACGAAGAGTACTTGTTTTATGAGAGAGAGAGAGATTTCTTATTTTTTTGGAGAAAAAAAAAACACATTCTACGTAGTTTCGAGGTGATTTAAAGCACAAGTAAATTAGAAGATGTAGACACATAATAAAATCCCGTGCTTTGTTGGCCATCCCAACGATAAATGTCTCTTTCCCTCTTCATCAACTGAGCAGGGCCCATTTTTCAACGTTATGTGCAAAACTTGTTATCATTTGGGTCGAAATCCACCTTTTAGGAGCAGGAATTGCTGTGATTTGCTGGAAAGAGAGAGGCATTAAGGGGGATAGCAGGGTTACAATGGGGAAAATAAAGAGTCATTAATTAAAAAATAATAGAAGGAGTAATAAGAGAAATGGAGAATACAGAGGTAGAAATATCACAAGGGGAGAGATGAATGAAAAGGGAAAAGAGGCAAAGTGAGGATAAAGGGAGATGATTAGTGACAAAAAAGGGAGAGAGAGCCAAAAAGACACGAGTATAGGGCAGAAAAGGGACAAGGACAGAGAGACAAGAGAAAGAGATCAAAAGGAGAGAAAAAAAGGAAAAATTAGAAAAGGAGAGAAAAAGAAAGAAAGAAAGAGAAATAGAGCGAAATAGAGAGAAAGAATGAGAGACAGAAAGAGAGAGAAAGAATGAGGAATGAGAGAGAAAAATAGAGAGAGAGAGAGAGAGAGAGAGAGAGAGAGA
>JAQGBT010004968.1:0-15320 GCA_034698585.1 Disparrhopalites patrizii
TCATTAAATCCATTAAATTTCATTAAATCCATTTAAATAATACATTAAATCCATTTAAATAATTCATTAAATCCATTTAAATAATTCATTAAATCTATTTAAATAATTCATTAAATCCATCTAAATCCTGATCAGTCCATATATATCCTCATTAAATCCTCATTAAATCCACTTAAATCCTTATTAAATCCATTTAAACCTGATTAAATTGAAGTAAAACCTGATTAAATTGAAGTAAAACCTGATTAAATTGAAGTAAAACCTGATTAAATTGAAGTAAAACCTGATTACATTGAAGTAAAACCTGATTAAATTGAAGTAAAACCTGATTAAATTGAAGTAAATCCTGCTTAAATCGATTTAAATCCTTATTAAATCGAATTAAATCTTGATTAAATCGAATTAAATCCTGATTAAATATATTTAAATTCTGATTAAATCGAAATAAATCCTGATTAAATCGATTTAAATCCTGATTAAATCGATTTAAATCCTGATTAAATCGAAATAAATCCTGATTAAATCGATTTAAATCCTGATTAAATCGATTTAAATCCTGATTAAATCGATTTAAATCCTGATTAAATCGAATTAAATCCGTATTACATGCATTTAACTCTACTTTAAGCCATTTAAATCCTTTTTAAATCCATAATAATCCTCATTACACCCATTTAAATCCTTTTTAAATCCATAATAACCCTCATTACACCCATTTAAATCCACGTTAAATCCATTTGTTCAATTGAAACATCGATTAAAAATAAGATTAACCCCATTAAAACCCAAGTTTCACCCTTTTGATGGTCCTTTCCGTAAACTCCAATTTAGGGGTGCTCAGGACCTTCTCCAGAATGGTCCTCATAAAAATTTCGGGTATGCTTTTGGCCCTGTCCATGGGAAGGCAATCGATGTACAAATTGTACCTCATGATATTCTCCACATCTTGCCGCCTCGAAATGGCATCCTGGATCCTCTCCGCATGTCGACGTGGGTCTTCCCCATCCATGACCAGGTAGATTTTGCTGACCCACGCAAAAACGAATGGCGGGAAAATTGTCCGGACGAAGTATCTGCGAAAGTGCGAAGGTACAGGAACCAGTTTGGAAAAACACATTGCATTCTCTCGCAATACTAGCTACATTTTCCTATTAACTTAAAATTATTAAGTCTAACGTAGTCATTTAATTAAAATTACCTGCGAGAAAGAGGGTCAAACTTGAATACAGCAACCTCCATCCAGCGCCAATCATAATTGTGAACCCGCTTCATCTTCTCGTAGTCAAAGACCAAATCATCGAATCCATCCTCGTAGGGGTCGATATCGGGGCTGCTGGGAGGATGCGGACCAAAGCCGCCTTCGCTGGAGATGCTGACTCTGTGAAGGAAAGATTCATTCTGATAGTCCTGGACAACTTCCTGCTCCTTCTGCTCTTCCTCCTCCGCCTTCTTCACCACCACCGCTTTGTTTTGACTCTGAACAAAATTT
The DNA here is from genome assembly GCA_034698585.1 of Disparrhopalites patrizii. NCBI lineage: Eukaryota > Metazoa > Arthropoda > Collembola > Symphypleona > Sminthuridae > Disparrhopalites > Disparrhopalites patrizii. Next base: position 1,490 of record JAQGBT010004968.1, read on the forward strand.
TTGCGTTTAATTAACACCAGTGTTTACATAAAATTTTCGATGTTCTAGTTTGTTAATGACTGAAGAGCCAAACCAGAAGATGTGCTATTATTATGTCCATCTTCTGGAACCAGAAGATTACCTGCTGCGGAGATGCGGCGGAGGAATCGGGATCGGAGAAGATTTCCGGGAGAAGAGACTCACTCCTTTTGACCTCTGTCTTGCTCTTGCTGTCCTCAGTAGCATCTTCGGAGTCCTTGTGCGTCTTTTTAAACTGGGAGAAAAAGTCCATCCCCCGCCCACTGATGTCGAAGACTGAAAAGCTGTCGTTCTCCCCCTGGATTTCTCCAGAAAAGAGCTTGTGGACGGAAAGGACGGATCCGGAGCCTTCCACGGAGGAGAGGCCAGATTCGTACTCATCGTCATCAGAGAGAATCCCTTTCTCGATGTAACCAACTAGATTCGGCACGGTCGTGGTGGTTCGGGCAAAAGCCAGTAATTCCTTCTCATTTAGATCCACTGAAATAAAAAAAATGATTCGATCCAATAAAATATTGTATTTACAAAAAAAAATACTGTTATTAGCAAAAGAGCTTCGAAATCCGGCAGAAAGGAGCGCCAATGAAAGGGCACGAACCGGGTTCATCATCCTTCGTATTCATAAGTCGTTTGTAGCGCTCGGCAAGGAGCTTCCGCCGAAACTTGTCCAGCCTCTCGGTTTTGGTGAGGAGATTAATGGCCGTGATTTCCGAGAGCGCCAACGGACGGTTTGGGTCATCGGGGTCAACTTGCCCCCGGCACCGACGCCGTCTTCGGGCATCTCCGCGGGACATCGGGAGATAGGCCTTCCCCGGAATGGGATACATCTTGTGCTCCTTCCAATCCCAACCCAAGAACATCCATTCTTCGCCGGAACGGATGTCGAAATCCTCGTTGTCGAAGTAGTCCAAAGGAAACATGGCGCCAAATGGAGGTAATTTCTACATGAACACAATTTTCCTCACTTTAAAGCTACCTTGCATCGAGCTCATCGGCTCATTTAATGCCAATTTGTGGGGCTCTTGATGCTCCTTTTTGAAGGATGGCGCCGTTTCAAAGGGAATTTTCTAGTTATTTACTTACGTCTTCGTCCTTCTCATTGATATACCGATTACTCGGCCTAGTATTTCGCCGTCCCTCGCCGTCCTCTCCATCCAATTCGCCCCCTTCGCCAGCTTCGCCTCCATATTCCTCACTATTACTGCCTCTCCTGAAGCGGTCCTGCATCTCGTCAGCTTCCTCTTCTTCCCCTCTGAAATGAACCAAAAAATCATGAAAAACGTATATCATCCTTGATGAACCAAAAGTGACTAAACACACGTACAACTAATGGTAAATGTAACTACAAGCAAAATTCCTTAAAAGCAAAACTGACGAAGTGACAGAAATTCCGAAAATTGGATACAGAAATTCGCTACAGAAATTCGGTACAGAAATTTGCTACAGAAATTCGGTACAGAAATTCGCTACAGGTATTTGCTACAGAAATTAGCTGAATGTTCCCACCCTGCTGCTGCCTAGCCCAAAAATAATAAAAATAAGATAGAAATACGTTAAATTCAATCAAATATACCCTGATATAATAGTATTTAGCCAAGTAATGTTTTTTTTTCTGCGCGCAGTTCAAAAAAATAGAAAAAGCGTATTGCTGTAGCCGTAGCGTATCTGTATTTTCAAAATTTTTGGCACTTACAATTAATCATTTTTTCTTTGAAGGAATTTTGCTTTATAATTAGTTTTGGCATTGGTTTTACGTGCTCTTAATCACTTTTGGTTCTTAAACGACGACATTGATACAAAATACGCATGACGTCGATACGAAGTGTGACAGTTGGCAAATGTGACATATGAGGACACTTACGCCTTCCTGGCAAAAAAGTTGTTGACAAACTCCCGCTTGTCCACTCCATTGACCCGAATCCGATTGCGCCATTGCATCTCCTGGAAGAACCGCTCGTTGTTCTCCCCATAATGGGGGACGGCCTGGAGGTCCAGGCTGGAGATTCCCAAGGAGGCACACACGGAGTTGATGTCCGTCTTTTTGTACAGCCGATGAAGCCTTTCGATGACCACGGCTTGGGGCAGTTGGCCTGGAGGGACTCGATAAGGGACTTGGACTTTTGGCCTGTACGTCCGATGGGGGAAGATGAAGTCCCCCTTGTTCATGTGGATGGCCTCGTAGATGAAGGAATGCCTTTTGGTGGCCTTGGTCCCATCCCCTTTCTTCTTCTCCAGGTGAGGCTTCCGCACGATCCCATCGGCCGCCAGGTCGGCATCGTCCAGCCCATCATCGTCATCGCCTGATTACAACATTCAAATTCTGGAGAATTTGTCTCAATAGTGTTCCGAGAAGGGCGGAATTCCTATAGATTTCGATTCGATCTGGAGAAGGAATTTAAAAAATGAATAAATATACCTTGACGCTCCCGATTGGACTGCATGTGGAAGGCCGTGGATAGAGGGACATAGCCGGGCCTTTGTGAGGTGTCCGCAATAGGTAGCTACAAAATCCAGGGAAAACATTAATTTTGGACATTTTAGTAGGAAATTTAAAAAAAAAAATATTTCCGGTATAGTACCGTTTGAATTTCTGGAGCGTCAAATTTATAGAACATGGCCACATCCCGATGGTACGGCTCATCTTCGAGGTGGGTGGGCTTGATGAGGTCAGAGAAGAGGATGCGGTCGTCCTTGGCCGGAGGCTGATGAGTGTCACTGTTGTACAGATGATATGTGCTGGGGTCCTCCTTGTGTGTCTCCAGGGCTGGCTGGAAGACGGAGCGACTCATGCGCTCAAAGAGCCTCTCGGCCTCCCCTTCCGCGTGCAGGACATTGTCTGTCGTCACGGTCGTCTCCAGGGAATTCTTATCCCCGGTGCTCCCCCGCCCCGAAGATCCTTTGATGTGTTCCGCACTGTGCGACATTCCCTCCTTTTCCTTCTTTCTACCGGATATTCAACCTGGACAGAATGGATAATTATGACGTTAAATAGAGATGAAGGAAGTACACAATTACTTTTCGCCGCGTGTACTCAAACACCTAAATAAAACATTATTATACACACAAAAGTCTAGTATTAACAACAGGATTCAAGGCAGATAAATAAATAAATAATTAAAGGATAAATTGGAGATTCGCAATTCGCAATACTTCACAGTTCACCTGGTTTTCACCACACGTATTTTATTTACGTATAAAATAAGTATGTATGTACAATGTTCAAATGTAAGTTACTTCCAATCCAAGTTCCAAATGTTTCAAATAATTTTGCGACGTAGTAAGTAGCAAAGGTTGCAAAAATAGTAAGTTTGCAAGGTACGGTAAAATTTTTATTAAAATATTTAAAGCGAAAACCTTTTAAACCACCGTTGCAAAAAGAATTAACGTTTTTAAAAATGTTCCATGGAAGAGCTGTTGACGCTTTCAGGTTTTGATATACTGCAAGAATGTCCTGATGTCCTCTGTTCTCTGATAAACAGATTAGTGGACAATGTTTTAAAAATTAGGCTGCTGGAAAGCTGGAATCTGGAATAGGAGAAGACGAGAACGTACAACGTACGATTAGTACGATATACGAAATACGATTAGGAATTTACAAATACAAATAACAATATTTACCCAAATATTGGTTACAATTTGCAATATAATATTATCTGCAATACAATATTTGTAGTACATTATGAATAATGTATTATTATGAATGCTACGCATATACTGCATTCGTGGACGGTGGACGTATTACGCGATTAGCGATTACGCCAATTATTAATAAGAATTTAATTATTAAAAGATAAAAGTATTTGCAATACTGCAATGAATCATGTTTTTCGCTTTCTATATAGTACAAACATACATTATGCCTCAACTCAACTACTACTAACTACTATATATACCTACTACCTCTGTAATACAGCCATACAGAGTCTGTCTGTAGTCAGTAGTCTGTATCTGTAATGATAATGAACTGTAATCTGTATCTGTAAATCTGAATGAATTCTGTTTCCGCTTATGTATCATTTCTAAATTTCTAAATTATCACTTGCATCAAGTACCCAAGTCTTGTTCTCTTTGTTCGAAGTTAGTTACAAGTTCCAACGTCTAATTTCCACATGTATGAGAACACTGGACATTTTTCCATTTCCGTCGAATGTCTTATGAATATTCTAGTTTCTTGCAAGGAAAAGTTATGACAAATCCCGAAATCACCGGAAACCACAATATTTCCAAGTGAAGTTCACACAGGTCACAGCCAAAGCCCCATGCAATCTGGGTCTGGAGGTTTTTGGGAAGAAACGAAAATCGGATTTTGGGGATCGTACAAAAACTAGTAATTACTATTACTACACCGATACACCGACACTACTTAACGTATATAGGTAATTGTAATTAGTAATTATAATTATGATGATTACTAATTACATGAATTGATGATATTGATGAACTCACCAACACCATGCTTGTTATTACTATTCCATCATTTCGAACTCTCATTTGGAAAGCAAAGTAGTATTTAGTATAAATATGTACATACGTACTTACGTAGTTACTAGTTAGCTACTGCCCCAACCTCCTACCAATCTGTTTATCAGAGCACATTCATGCAGAGATCAGGATACAGACGTAAATAAACTGAGACACATTCGTAAGTCCTCCGTTGATTTGCTCTGTTGAACAACAAAGGAATAAACAGCTGAATGCTTGGACGCCAAGGTGGCTCAGCGGCAGTCACCAGACAATTGCAGGTGCCGGGAGGAAGTCCAATGTTCAGATCCAGATGTTCTGGATATCTGGAAAATCTGGCTGATCCGATGATCCCGGTCTTCCTGGTCCTTCCAGTGCGCCTCTGTTAAGCCATGGCCACGCCCACCGCCACTCCCACGGGCATACTCAAGTCCCGGGGCGTCTCCCAGCCGGGGATCGGGATGCCTGGGATGAAATCGGAAGCTCACGTCCTGTCCGATGAGACCCTTCTGTTCTTCCCGAACCGCGGAGATAGCTGGGATTCCCTGGTGGTGAAGAAGTGCATTAAAGAGATCTACCCCTCCCACCTCCGCAACATGGCCGACACGGTGACGACCCTCAAATTCACGCACATGAACACCTTCAAAAACCTAAAAACCTTGCTCCATCACCTCCCCCGCGTCCACACACTCCTCTTCGTCGATGCGTGCTTCGACCACTTCAAATCGAACAATATGGAGAAGATGGTTTATCACGAGAATATTACGCACATCATCATTCACTCCTCCACCACAATCTCGACGAAAGAGCACTGGATCATCCAGTTCCTCTTCGAAGAAATCAATTTCTCCAGCCTCCTCTCGCTCCGCATCCAGAAGTTCTATCCCGCCAAGGTCATCACGGGCGAGGTGGAGCACGTGATGCAGAAGTACATGACGCAGATTGATGACTACCTCGTCACGAAATTCATGCTAAAAAACCGGCACAATCTTCGGGAGTTGGAGCTGGGCGGGCCGGGCTTGAAGATCGGGCCGGGGTCGATAGGGGAATGGCGACTCCGGCCGAAGGAGAATACTTCCAGCCAGTATGAGCCGGTGGAGGCCAAGGACACGGGCTTGCAGTATGAGTCCGCAAATGTGACCACGGAGACTCAGTACGACCGGGAAGTTAGTCATAATTCCATGTCCCAGACGGAGGCTTTCAAGGACTATTACAAGGCGCTGATGAAGGCGGGGAAGCGGAGTAAAATGGTCCCGACTCACACCTTTTCACAGTCGAATAAGCTCTGGACGGAATTGCTCCCCCCGCCAAAGGAAATGGTCAACTCCAGGTCCATGCGAGTCATCAACAAGCTCTCCACAGACGAATTCGATCCGCTGGAAGATCAGACGGACAAAATCAGGTATGGAGTTCCCTATCGGTTCAAGTTCAATTTTCGAGTATCAATTTCCGCGCCAAGTTCAATTGCAAGTTCGGATTTTGGCCAGACACTCATACTTGATAAGTCTGGATTTTGGTAGATACTCGAAATTGATTAACTACTCGTTTATTTAAATTGTCCAGTTCGGATTTCTGATTGCTAACTCAGTCCAAAACCAATTTCAAGTACGAATTTTTTCATGCTGAAACTAGAACCTTCAATAAAACTAAGTTAAAAAATTAAATTTTAAGTTTTGGATTACGTTTTCGTTTTTAATTGTGTTCTAAACGATAAAGATGCTGTTTTTGTTCAGGAAACAATGTCCCTCGTCATTTTATCTAGAAAAACTTTATTAGTAGTCGCAATTGAGATCGCAATTATACTCACGAGCACGGAATGACATCTGACATCCGGAAAAATACGAATTAAATTTCAAATTAAAATACGTGTTTTTCCTAAAAAATTTATGAATACAAGTGAATACAAGTTTAAATGTCAGTTATCTAAAATACAAATTATAATTCCAATACAATTGTATTCAAATATTAAGACATATGAATACGTACTCAAATACTTTTCGAATATGTACTGTTAAAAATTTATTTTTAAAACTCCGGTTTTGCAAAAAATTATTGTTACATACCTTGACTTTGCAAAAAAAAACTTGCCCAAAGGCAGGAATTAGCAACATAATGAAAGCATTTTGGAATACCAATAAAGTATCGGAATCCGAATGTCAACTTTGGAATATGAATTCGAATTTCGAATGTATATTTGTAATTATTAATTCCAATTAAAATATTTTCCCGACAAAAATATGGATACTAATTCCTATTCCGTTTAAAACACTGAAAAATATTAATATAATTCCGATTTGAATTCTAATATCGATTCGGATGTCACATCTTGCTCGCGAGTACCAATTGTGCGTTCGATTTCGTATGAACTTCCGAAGTACTCGTGCAATTTCAAGTACCCAATTTGGCACTTGATTAGATAAACTTGAAAAATGTGTACTTATTTCGACTTGGTTTTTAATCGAGTTCGAGTTCCGCCCAAACCGACATGAAAAAAATCAATTTCAAGTACGATTTCAATTTCCAACTGAAAATAAAGGACTCAATAAGAAACTCTAAATCAGGTATACACCCGAGGGGAAATTACTTGGGGCAACGTCCTCCTCCACTAACTCGGAGAGTCCCGTCATCGTCCTCAAGGAGCATCGGAAGAAGAAGAAACAACACCCGGATCAGCCCTTGACCGACCAAGAAAATTCGGGGTCAACCTCCACCACATCTTCCGGCTTGAAATCGGATCAAACCCAAGAGGAAGGCCTGACCCGGACGATGACGCAAATGAAGGCCACGGAGACGTCCGGGAGCAAGCGGGACGACATTTCCAAGCTGGACACTTTGACCCTCGAGAGTTTCATGTTCTCCTTCGATGCCCCCGAAACGGCCCTTCAGGTCATCCTCTCCTCCCAACAGGCTCTCCGGAGCCTCATTTGCGTCCACGTTTTCCTCCTCCCCGAAATCGTGGTCACCGCCTCCGTCCAGAGGATCCGGAGCGTGATGAGGAGCATTAGTTTGTGCATTGAGAATAATGCAAAACTTCTCACGGAGGTCACCTTGGATCCGATCATGATCACGGACTTCTCCCGAGACACTCTCAGGGAAGCGGCCTTCCTCAATTATTTCGAGATCAACTGCAGCGTCTTCAAAGCTTGTTCGTCCCTCCGGATTCTTCGTTTGGGACTCCATGCCTTCCGGAGTGTGGCGGATTTGGGGGTGCCGACCCTGGCCACGCTCATGGGGACGAAAGTCACTGCTTTGGATCAAATCCCGACGGTGACATTAAGGGAATTATCTGTGGCCGTCGAAGATTACAGCCTGGACGAATTTGAGAGATTTGCCAAACATTTTGCGAGCTTCATCAACCTCCGGATTCTCTATTTTGGGACGTCCACCTTGAAGTCGGAGAACACGTTTTTGGTTCGGCAGGACTATTTACAGAAATTATTTTTTCTCCCAGTCATTCAAACCATCACGTTCTATAATGGGAAATTGGAGAATCCGGAGAGCGTCAAGAAGATCATTGATTCTTATCCCAATGGGGCTGTCATTACCATTAAGTTTGACTATCAGAGGTTCATCTTTGAATTCGAGAGAAATTTTAACGGGAATAAAAAGTAGCACATTGAAGCCCCGAGCGATATTAAAATTATCTGTCATTATCTGTCATCAGTGCTGTCATTTTTACTGATCAGTGCATATTTATTTATTTTTATTCTTTTTAGGAATATGCAATAGTACAATTTTTCCATTTAAGAATATTTGACTGAATCAGTTGGTTTTGCTCCGATTTTTAAAGCACGAAGTCTGATCCGGGTCATTCATTGTTGTACGGGGACATCAGCAAGATTCAACGGGCTTAAGACGTCGATCTGAACTCGCTCTGTGTAAACGTACATAAACAGGGAATAATAACTAAATAAATAATTAATAATATACATACATTATATGTATGTATAATAAACAGGTTGCCATTTGCCATACAAAATTATGGTTTGTGGCTACATTTTAATGGTGATTTTTAGGTGGCGGAAGTATTTTCTGTATAAAAACTAAAAACTATTCATATTATAAAAACATAATTTAATTGATAGACACTTTGAGTCTGTCATAAGATCATGGATTATTTTTCTCGAAAATGATTGTACCTTTTTCCTGAGTAACCACACATTTATTGAGCCAAATATTTCCCAGCTCTTGTCTGGCATTTAGGTAGGCTTTCCTGGTCCTTTCAAATGTGGGCATTTGAATTTTTACTACGTGGCTGAAATGAGCAAATTATTATTTTTTTAAACTGTCATTTCATTAGTTCGCGCAGAAACCTCATTTATATATGTATACTAGTACACTCCAACGTAATTACACCAATGCAGTTTTTTCCATCCAAAACTACCTTTTGAAGATCATAACTTAAAGGAAATATTTGATTAGTTAGCCAATATTAATTATTAAGAAATTGCAGGTGAGCAAATTATACATTTTGCTGTCCTTGGTCTCAATATGGATGGCTGTCGCTTGCGGGAAAAATTCTTCTATCTTGGAAGAAGCAATGTCCTGGGGCACTCCAGTAATTTTTATTGTTGGAGGGAATGTTCCTGAAACGTATTGGTTACATGCTTTAAATTAAGACATGAACATTATGTCAAATATTTTCACAAAATTGATTTTTCATGTCACAAATGTATAATAGTGGAACTTTTTGTTAAGCCTTTAAATGAGAACAAATAGATTTTTATTCCAAAGAAATCCACATACGAATTTGCAGCAACTTGACTTGCTCTCCAAAGACATTCCTGGCTGCCATGTAGTTTTTACAGGCGGAATTGTAAAAGGGCCCGAATCGCAAAATTACCTTCACGCTGGAAATGTACGCAAGTACCCACACGTATATTATTTTTACATGTACATACATACATACATTATGGACGTAAATACTCATACAGAACAATGCAATAACTTTATTTTGAATAATCTGGATATCAATCTGGAAGTTAGATAAAAAAGACCTCTTCAAATCCTCTTCAGTCTCAATTATTAAAGGGTACTTCTCTTCCGCTGTAGGAATGTACTGCAGAAGCATTTCTTTGGTCATTTCGATGGTCAATTTGGAGATGGCTATTTCGTAAAAATCCCGAAATCCTGCCTGAAAATGTGAGAAATTCCTCCATTAATATATACATATAATGTATTACAGCATAATTAACGTTAATGTGAGTCAGCTGTTTTCATTGCGAGAGCATATAGGGCCAACCAATGGAATTCTTTTACTTTTAACACAGTAAATTATACATATACTGTGCTTTTAGCCTCTTTTAAGTATTGATTGCAAAGTATTGGAACTTGGTATCTCTTACATCGTCCCAATTAGGCTGCTGGTTGTCATAAAAACGATCTGGATGTATCCCCGGGACAGCGTAGACGAGTGCATCGGTCTTTAGGTCCTCAAACACCTGTTCCCCCTAAGAAAATTTAGGTAGACTCCTGTATTTTGAGCTATTCATTATTTTTAAATACATACATACATATATGTATAATATAATCATTATAATATGTATATGTATGTACAATTTATAATTATTATAATTGTAAAAGGTAAATTTGTAATGGAGGAGTGAAAACTACTTTGCTTAGGTCGAATGCCAGGTCATGCGCCATTTCGTCCCGCATTCCAATTTCGCTTCTCGCCATGATGTCAAAAAGATTTGGCTTCCTTGGAAAAACTATTATAGTAAACTGAAATGGAATTATCTTTAAGTTTTTTAGTACCAATTTTGTAGTGTCAATTGCCAATGTTGATCCCTAATCAAATTTCCCCCTATGTACAGTATTGTATATGTATGAGTACAATGAGATATTTGATATAAAAGTATGTATTAATTTTGTCAAATAAAATCCCCTAAATCCTCTATAGATCAAGAATGGAAATGGAGATATTGGAGATGATCCATTAATTGAAGTCTGTAATGAGTGCTTTAATTAATACTAGGTTAAGGATTTTGCAATATTCACTATGTCAATCCTTTTTTTAATTCAAGTGCCAATCTGTGTAATGTATGTACAATAATAATGTACAAAAAATGTATATTTATTCTAATAAAAACTTGCAACACTTAAGTTGCAATTGTGTATGTAAAGTGTATGACAGAAATTGTTGTCATAATTGTGTTGTCTTAATTACAACAAGTCAAAATAATTTATAAAAATAAATTTGTTATAGTACATAATCAACTATAGTGCTTTATATATTCATACAAAATACGGGTATGTAGTGCAAATTGCAAATTATATGTATATGCATGTGTTTTGCGAATTTCCAATTCCAACGGGTATTTTGTACGCCTATTTGATGCTGTTGTTACTTCATCAAATTTTAAGCTGTAACTATGGCAATACAATTCACGCAGGAACGGCTAAAATGGAATTATTTTTAATTTTCATATACCTAAATTACATATTATACATATGTACATTCTGTACATATCTGACTGTAGGCAACGTTTCTAACTACAAACAGTTGCATTGTTGGATCTCCAAATGACCGATAACAGTGAAAAGCCAGCTGCTTAAAAATACGAATTTCGTCATGATTTTCAGTTAATAATTAATAACCTATTTTAAATTTTAATGCCATCACTTTCACCAGATAAAGACTACTTAAACAGGATGCATCGAATGCACGTGCTTGCTCCTTAATTGTACCAATTCTAATTATTGCACTTGAAACTTTAGCCTGCGAAGTTCCACCCAAGCAAATCACACGCCGACAGCATAGAGAAAGGTGATATGCACAAGTTAGAAAAGTAACATGCGTTGACATCATTATAGTGATATTATTTTATTACCAAATAATCATTTTATTGCGGCACACTCCAACAATGACCTCACCAAATCGTTCAAGACCCCGAAGGAATGTCTAGTCTACCATCGTGTCAATAGTTTACTCCCACACTTTTGATTACAAAATAAAGTTGGGATTACGAACTTTGAAGTCGAATTTAATTTATCACACAATACCATCATCCTCTGGTTCAATTAAAGCAGAAGGCATGCATGGAGTCAATAAAATTAACCTTTACGATGAGATTTAAGACCAAACAATTCCCTCGTTCAATTTTTATGGGATAAACAAAGACTTTTGGCACGAGGGAAGCGTTATGCTGTCTAATGTTAAAAAAAAAAAATGATTGCATACAATGCACTTGCCGTGGAATACACGCACATCTCGCATCAGTATATACATATACATAAATATACATATGTATGTATACATTATAGATATAATGTATATAAATATGTATTATGCGTGCATCTAACGATCATTGTTGAAGAATCGTAAAGTTTATAGAAACCTTTATTTCTGTCGCTTGGCTTTTATTGTAATTTTTTTAGCATTTTTTTTACATTGTTCCCAGCTCTGATGCAGGCCCTGAATAATCATTGTAGCTCCTGGAGCAGCAGACGGTTGAAAAAATTCCACCTGAGACGGAGGCACGTATCAGTTTTTAACCAAATTGGAATGACAATAATAATAAGTTCTACATGTCCGCAATAATGTTGTTCAAAAACCGGTTTCGACACGTGTTCTTGAGCACATTTACAGAATGCATGAACAAAATATTCCCTCTTTTATTACACTTTAGATGCTCTTTTAAAACGGACAAATCCGTTCATAGGGAGAAATTTCAAAAGAAAATTGGGAAATATTTCTGAATTTTTTGTTTATTGTGCCTAAAATCTCTTTTGACCATGCAGAATACGATGTTTACGATAATCTCTCCAAACCCCACAGAATTATTGAAATCCTGAAGGTAATTTGATCTAATCTGCGGAAGAAAACATTCATTTGTAGATTGGAAGGAAAGGAAAGCTTTTGAACGTGTCTGCATTGCTTGGAAATGAATGAAATAAATGTGATTGCGTGCCGACAAAAATTCACAAGTTTACATGCGAACAAGTCACAAACCGAAAAAAATGTACAATTTTTTTGGGGGGAATAAAAGAAAAGCTGTGAGCGTGGAAAGGACATGGAAGGAACAAGAGAGAAGTCGGACACTTTATGTCCCTTCCAAGGTCTTTATTACACAGGCTTTTTATATGTAATATGTAATAGGGAATTGTACTGACGTAATTCTAATTAATTACTGCTTCCTGGAAGTGTTACACAAGTGCATTCATTTTAACAGAGGAAATGCAAATGGTTTGAAAAGTCGCCGCTCAATTCCGTGATGTTGACCAGGGTCATTGTTAACTTTTTTCTCTTGCTGTAACACTAATCTGTCTCGTACATTGTACATGTCCATATAGAAATGAAAGAACATGTATAAGGAAATTGTAACTCGAAAGCGCTACAGCACACGTCTACCTGCTAAATTGCACGTCTCAATGTGCAACTGAAAATGTGTTGACGGAACCAGCAAATCGTGTTGTTATTTACTCTTCTTGTGGCTGTGTGAATGAAGGTGTATGTTTATTTCATTTTACACCAGCCCAACGTGCGTGCAACAATGACATTGAGATTGCCCAAAATACAGGAAATGGAATGAATGAAGGCTTCACATATTATTTTAACCTGAACTTTCATCAAATTATTCTATTGTTCTGGGATTTTTGGTGTTGCCGTTTCTGATCTTTCTCGACAATCATCTGGATTTTTTTTACCCAATTTTCAATTCCTGCTTTGTCACAAAATTCTGATTGTCTTTGTTTAATTCTTCCTTCATTTCGTTATGCTTGCTTGGTTCAAAATTTGTTTTTTCCTGAGCTCGAATTTTTTGTCCTGGGTTCATATTTAGTTTTTGTTTTTTAATTTTGTTTATAGTTTAAAATGTCTTTTTTCTTTGGTTAGTATTTATTTTTCCTGTAATAAAAAAAACGTGGTTGGCTTTTTATTTATTTTTGCTTGATGGTACCAATGTAAACATTAATGATTGATCTGTTAAAAATTTCTATTGTTGCTTTGTACAAAATTGTAACTTACTCTGTACAAAAATTGAATTTGCTCTGGACCAATTTGGTTTTGCTCTGGACAAGAATTTGATTTAAAAATTTGATTTTGCTCTGTACAAAAATTATATTTATTAAACATTTGATTTTTCTCTGTACAAGAATTTGATTTAAAAATTAAATTTTGCCCTGTGCAAGAATTTGATTTAAAAATTAAATTTTGCCCTGTGCAAGAATTTGATTTAAAAATGATTTTGCTCTGTACAAGAATTTGATTTAAAAATTAGATTTTGCTCTGTACAAGAATTTGATATTTGTCTGTACAATCATTTGATTTAAAAATTTGATTTAAAAATTTGATTTAAAAATTTGATTTAAAAATTTGATTTAAAAATTTGATTTAAAAATTTGATTTAAA
>JAQGBT010004969.1:0-15319 GCA_034698585.1 Disparrhopalites patrizii
CAAAAGGAATATAAAATTGAAATAGGAAAATAATAATCCGAATACAAAAGGAATATAAAATTGAAATAGGAAAATAATAATCCGAATACAAAAGGAATATAAAATTGAAATAGGAAAATAAAATCCACATCAAAAAATTATATGCAATTATAATAAGAAAATAATATATGTAAAATAAGCATAAGAAAGTATGAATAAAAACTTCGAAAAATAAATGAAAAGCTGAATAAAATAAAATTCGACCAGAAAAATAATATGAAATATGATTAAAAAGATTCAATAAATTAATAAAGTCAGAATCAAAAATAATAAATTAAATAATATCCGAAAAAAATAAATCAACGCCCCAAATAAATAATTCCAGATAAAATAAATGAAGCATTAAATAATATCCGAAAAACTAAATAAACGCCCCAAATAAATAATTCCAGATAAAATAAAGAAAGCATTAAATAAAATCCGAGTAAAACAATAAAAAAATTAAGGATGCAATCTGAACAAAATAAAAATATACATATACTCATATACATACAATCTGAGCAAAATAATAAAAATAAATAAAAAAACAAATCATTGATAAATTATATGGATAAAAACATCAAAACATTGATAAAATCCGAATGCAAAAGCAAAAATCAAATAAGTTCGGCGTAAAATAAATAGAAATTTGGAGCAAATTCCGAATAAAACAAGAATTAAATAAATTCCGTGTAGATTGAATAGAAAATTAACAAATCTCCGAATAAAATATAAAAATAATAAATTAATTCGGTATAGAATAAATAGAAAATTAAATACATTTTAATAAATTCAACGATCGTTGAAAATACGAATAAAAAACAAAATAAAATAAAACAATTAAATAATTTCTTTATCGGAAAATAAAAAGAGCCAGCATATCCAAGCCATTTGTAGAGCAAAAATAAAAAACAATATGCACAAGTCGCTAGCTATACATCTCCCAAGAAAATCTGGTCCATTTCCCCCCTTTGGCAAAGTTTCAAAAAAAAAAGAAGGAAAAAAACTTATAAACTTATAAAAAAAAAGTGAAGTCAAAAGTAAAAAAATATATGATTCCATTAGAATGTAATAGGGATTGAATATTAGAGGGGAATAGAAGATGGGAAAAAGGGAGAAAGTGAATGAAAAACGATAAAGTTTCTCCGGTTTCCATCCTATTTGCATTTTGTGGCCCCTCGCACAATTTTTTTTATTCTTTCATCCACCTCCTCATCCTCCTCCTCCTTTCCCCGTTTTAACTATATACCTCATCCTTCCCCTCTTCTGGTCACCGTCATCCTCCTCATCATCATCCCTTTCCAAAGACCCTATAAACTTCCCTATCTCTCTCTCTCACGAATTCTCTCTTCTCTGAATGTGTCCTATTCTACGGAAAAAAAATATAGCCACAAAAAAAAGGGAAAACTTTTCCTATCAAATACCCAAAAAAACGGGAGTGGAAAAAGGAAAAGCGAGTGGTTTTGTCCAGAAATATGGACCGTCTAAGTTTTCTCCAGTTCCAAAAAAAAAGAAAGTCTTTCCCCAATTTTTTTCTCCATTCGGCAAGTTTTCCCTTAAAATTGCGTGGATGTAAAAAGTGCAAGCATAAAAAAAAATGGTTTATTATCTCCACGACATTTTTTTCCATTTTCCTACTTTCTCCATTTCATCTCTTTCTCTGTCTCCTTCCAGATTTTGTCTTCGTCATTTTTGGGCTATCAATATTTTGTTGCCTTCCAATTTTTTGTCACTGCCTTTTCTCCCTAAAAGTCACTCCATAATTCCCTTTCTCTGTCCATCCCCTTTTAAAGACCGTGTTTTACTCCCTATATTTTATTTAAATTCAATTTATGGCCACAGTCCCAAAGCCTTTTTCTCCCTTTTTGGTTTTCATCTATCACGAGAAGCTTTCTCTCCTCCGAGGATCTAAATTGAAGGGGGGGGAGGAAATATGGAAATATGGAATTTCATCTGGTTTCAGGTAACATAAAAAATATGTGGAGGGGAAAAGGCGCTTTTCTAGTAGTAAAAAATATTGATTTCCATAAAGACGCATTCCCCTTTTATGTAAGGGTACTGTACATAGTCAAAAAAAATTGTCAAAAAAAAAGTATGAAATATGCTAATGTCCCTGCATTCTTCTCCCCCCGCTCGTCATATGGGGAAAGGAGAGCGGAAAGAATTAAGAGGGGCGGCGGGGGAGGAGGAGCAAAAGATGGGCGGGGAGATTGGCTCCCAAAAAGGAAAGGCAGAGCGGGGGAACAATAAATAAGCAAAGAAAGCAGGAAGTCCTCCCGGCCTCCGCAAAAGTCTCTGGGAACGAGACGCAGAGAGAGAGAGAATGTTGAGAGAGATATGAGGCACGAAAGCTGAGAAAGGGAAAAAGTGGCGAGAGGGAAACGAGAGAGTACAAACTCTTATAAAGAGAGAGAGAGAGAGAGATAGGCAAGAGAGACGAGAGAGTGCAAAAGCTCACACAGCGAGAAAGAATGGAAAATGGAAAACAAGAGCACAAAAGCAAAGAGAGACAATTGAGAAAGAGAAACCTAAGAAAGAAAGGGAGAGGTGAGAGAGCAAACGTTGAGACGGAGTGGGAGAATTGGGTGAAGGGAAAAGCTGTGAAGGAAAGTGAAAAGCAGGGAAACAGAGAGACATAAATGTCAACAGCGGAGTAATAGCGAGAGACAGAAAACGAAAAAGAGAGAAAGAAAGAGAAAGATGTAAAGAGAGAGAGAGAAAGAGAATGAGAGGGAAAGAGAGAGTAACTGCGAGAAACAGAGATACCGACAGAGAAAGAGAGACATCAAGAGAGAACGAGTGAAATCAAAAGAGAAAGAGAGATGTCGAGAGAGAAAGAGACATCGAGTGAGAAACAGAGAAATAGAGAGAGAAACCGACAAATAGAGAGACAGAGAAATAGAGAGAGAAACCGACAAATAGAGAGACAGAGAAATAGAGAGAAACCGACAAAGAGAGAGACAGAGAAATCGAGAGAGAAAAGGAGAGAGCAACAGAGAAAGAAAGAGAGAAACGGAGAAATCGAGAAATAAATCGAGAGAGAAAGAGAGAGAGAGAAAGAGAAAGAAACGAGAAACAGCAAAAACTCAGATAAAATATGGATAGTACTTATACGTATATATACATACATACAAATTTGCTTAATAGAAAAAACATGTTTCTTGCGATAATGGGAAAATCTCGTTGTGAAATGTAGAAAAAGTGGAAATAATGGAATGAAAAGAATTTCACCATTTTTGTAGCACTCCATCTGACCAGATTTTTCAGACATGAAATTAATAAAGAATCTACAGGAAGAAGACAATTGTAGGACATTTCGCAAAGAAATAAAAGCATCTAAGGACGGACAGTTTTCTAACATTATCTTATCACTCGTCAAATGGGCACGGAAAACTACATAATGGCATAGAGAAATAGCAAAAACACGTCCATGCTTTTAGGATTGCGTCCGACTAACAGCGCGGATACTTAAATACGAAATTGAGCATCTCACGAATGTAACTATTGCTGGAATGCTAAATAATCACGAGTTTTTGTGCGCAAAGTTCAGACGGTACAAATTGTCGTTGTTTTAAATTTAAAAGCCATCATAATTTTGCCAATTATTGCCGAATGCAAATCCAGCATTTGTTTACTGACAATGCTATACAATTTTATATACAGTGGAGTCTCTATATAACAACTCTGAAGGGAAGGGCGAAAAATATTGTTACAGGGAAAGGTTGTTATATAGGTGGATAAATCATCACCTTACATGTCCGACGGGCTTGAAAAAAAAAGTTGTTACAGAGAAATGTTGTTATAAAGAGACTTGTTATAGGGAGACTCCACTGTATAGAGAAATGTCGTTACACAGAACGTGAATTATTTGGGGGCAAAATGATGCTAAAGTACAAAAATCCCATTTTAAATAGGTACGTATTTGAATGTGTTTTTATGTAAATTACAGATTTCCATTTGAAATTTTATGATTCAAAATGCCGCTCAAACAATAAATGTTGTTATAGAGAACTTCTAGCACGAGTATTCTTTTGCGTTACGTTTCACTATATAACGGTTTTAGGCCACGCCTTCTCGAAGTATAACGGTTTTTCTGAAATTTTGAATCCCCCGCGGTTTTGCACATCTTACTATAACTGTTTTAGGTCACGCCTTCAAATATTGCTCTCACTTTAACGGTTTTTCATTTTTTCCCAGACCTCACAAGCATACGTTTTTTTATAACGGTAATTGCATTATTCGTTTATACGGTTTTTCGCTATAACGTTTATATACCTTTACATCTTGCTAAACCGTTATAAAAAATTTTTACTGTATATGAAAAATCTTATTACAGTCAATTCTCTCTATAACGCACCTCCTTATACCGGTTTCCGCACTATAACGGTGTTTACCTACCCGCCGGAGACCATTTCAATGCTAAATCCTTCCTCTATAACGGTTATTTTATAACGGTTTTTTCGTTATACCGGGGAAGCTCTGAATCCCCGACCAATAAATGTCTTTTGCTATAACGGTTTTAGGCCACGCCCACACATGCTATACCGGTTTTTTCAAATTTTTTAATCCCCACCATAAATTCTTTTTTGCTATAACGGTTTCAGGCACCGCCCTCTCACGCTATACCGGTTTTTTTCAAATTTATCAAATCCCCGCCAAAAATTACTGTTTGCTATAACGGTTTTTAGGCCACACCCTCGCACGCTATACCGGTTTTTCGGTAATTTCGAATCCTCCGCCATTAAAACCGGTTTTTAACGGCTTTCCTTGTATTAGTTATTCGTTGTAACGGTTTTTCTGGCTGCTAGTTGCTAAACGGTTGTAGAGAGAATTGACTGCATATACAGATGCTTGTTATAAAGAGACTCCACTCTATAAAATAAATGCAGAGGAATCCCTATCATGCTTAGGACAATAAAAAGATGGAAGAGGGGAAAGTTGACAGAATAAATGGACACAATTGCTTGTATTCTCCCCACGACGCCAGGGATTGTCTTTCGGGGGGGAAAAGGCATTCTCCGAGAAAAAAATCGGGGAGGTTTATTTATTGTTACGATTATTGTTATTCCCATCTCTATCTTACACCCATTTTCTGTCATCCTCCTTCTCCTCCTCCTCATCCACCTCCTCGGCTCTCCTCATCATTCCTAACTTTCCCTATATAAAACAGTAAACCAGAGCGTCTGTTGTAAATACACTTTCAAGTTTGTTCCCAGCCATTCTCCCGCCTTTTTTTATATTTACTTTCTCCGCTTGTATGTCCCTGAGGCGCTTAAAGGGGAAAAATTCGGAGGAAATTACTACCCACCAAGAACCTTTTTGGATTTCCTTTCCCCTCATTTTGTCCCCACACTTTCCCTCCATACCTTTTATCCACTTTTCCCACTTAAATTTGTCTTTTACACCCGCTTCTCCACATTTAATTAACAGGAGCCTCAAAAATTACTTTTGGAGGAGATAAAACGGGAGGGAAAGGGGGAGAAAGTCAGTGTGTGCAAATAAAACTTTCTCTTTCTCACTTTCACTTTCTCTCTCCTTCGCACTTTCCCCAAAATGTGTGGTAGTTTTAAAAGGTAATAAAACTTTTTTTTTCCATGGAGAAGAAGAAAGTGAAAGGAGGAGGGAAGAAGTGAAATCGTTATTTCCTCTTTTTATTCCATTTTTATTAAGGTTTAAAATCCTGTTTGAGTTTCTACTTTATTCCATCAGATCTCCCCTTTTTTCTCTCGCTTTCCCTCTCCCACAAATGATGAGGTGTGCCCATATGCTTTTCAAAGGCGGGAGGGGCGGATTTCAAAGGACGGGACTTTTTTCGGAGGAAATGAGCGGCAAAATGAATCTGGTCTACCATTTTTCACTTGCTTTCAACAGAATTAATTAATTTTTTTTATGGTACATACACACTTTCATCAGTATTTCATTTTGGAAAAAAATTTTAGGACTTGTTTAAACGTACAATTTGGTCGATATGAAAAGATTTAGCGTCGAGCTAGCAGTCACCTGTTGGTTCAAATGGCTACTGAATTCCAGTACAAAAAATATTATCAGCTTAACGACGCCATCTCAACCTGACAATAACGATATTATAATTATATTATATATAATTTATCTACTACCAATATAGCAACAAGCATATATATATAGATATGTAACCAGTATATTTCGAACATGGTCCTTTTTGAAAATGATGATTTACTCATAAAATGACGGTGTCGATGATTTTCGCTTGCCTGTACATATGCAAAGTTGAACGTTTAATAACATTTTGTAGAATATTTTCTCCACTAAAGTTCCCTGGCGGGAAAATAATTTTAAATAATTCTCGTTTGTTTTCTCCAATGGAAAACGTTATGACGGAAATATTATAACGAATTTCTGAAATTACTTTCTCCATTAAAAAAGGCTAAGAGGACAATATTTGCACAAATTTCTGAAGGTATTTTCACCGTGAAAATGGGAATAAAAGAAATATTTATACAAATTCATGCAACTACTTTCTCTATTAAAATACGATAAGAATGAAATACTAATGCAAATTCCTGCAATTACTTTCTCCAATAAAATGGAGCAATAGAAGAAGAAGGAAAGTGACATTTTGTCATATAGAATTACTTTCACAATTCAAATACGCTAAATAGGCAATATTTTTACGAATTTCTGGAATTACTTTCTCCATGTAAATACACTAAAAAATCAATATTTTACAAATTTGTAAAATTACGTTTGCCGTTCAAATACACTAAGAAGATAATATGTTTACAAATTTCTAGAATTTCTTTCTCCAATGTAATAAGTCAAGACAGAAATATTTTTTTTACAAAATTCGAAACTTACTTTCACCATTAAAGTACACCAAGAAAGCCATACTTTTACAAATTTCGAGAATTACATTCACCTATAAAAACTCTATGACAATATGTGTACAAATCCTGGAATCACTTTCTGCATTTGAACACACTATAATAAGAACCTTTATTTAGTTGAACAATGCTCGTTATAACATTCAAAAATGCATCGTCTTACTTGCTGAATTCAGTTATTGTTTCGACCAATTTCCCTACTAAAAACGTTCTATGTGCGATGAGTCAATATAGTAAAAAAATGCCTACATTTTTGGCGCCGATTTGTTCTATTATTTTGAAAAGACAAAGATAAACTATAACTAATAATGATGCAGTCTATACCCTCTCTATATCAACCTATTTCTAACGGACGCTGTTACGGCAAAAATTTGCATGGCGGTTTTCACACTGAACCGGCTAAAATATCCTGATTTACTGTAGAATGAACCCTTACAAAATGTGTCCACCGGAATTTTATTAATTTTATTTTTTTCCAAAATAAATTTAAAAATATTTAGAATTCCTTTCAAATTAAATTTAAAAATAAATTCGAAAATATTTAGAATTTCTTTCAAAACAAATTTTAAAATAAATTTAAAAATATTTAGAATTCCTTTCAAAATAAATTTAAAAATAAATTTAAAAATAATTAGAATTCCTTTCAAAATAAATCTAAAAATAATTAGAATTCTTTTCGAAATAAATTTCCAAATAATTAGACTTCCTTTAAAAATAAATTTAAAAATAATTAGAGTTCCTTTCAAAATAAATCTAAAAATAATTAGAATTCTTTTCGAAATAAATTTCCAAATAATTAGACTTCCTTTCAAAATAAATTTCCAAATAATTAGACTTCCTTTCAAAATAAATTTAAAAATAATTTGAATATGCTTTCCACGTCCATGAATACAGTTCCAGTCACGTGCCCACGGAATTGTGGAGATAATTTAAATGAACAACCATGTACATATGTATGTGCTTTTTGCCACCAGAAAAATCGACATTTACTAATGATGTCCCAGACACTTTTTGTGGATGTAATAATGAGAATGTCTATCTCTCTCTCTCTCTAAAATAAACTTTCATTTCCCCAATTTCCTTTTTACAGGATCTGAGCCAAAGATTAAGCCGACTGAAGGATCAAGTTCAAGATTTACATCGGGACGTGACCCTTCAAAGGGGCACGGCGTATGCCGCCCGAGCCGAAGCAGCCTTGCGTGAGGGCCTGTTCCTGGAAGACCAATTAGCTCGACGGCAGGCGGAGATGGAGAGGATGAAGAAACTTTTCGAGAGCACCTGGAACGAACACATTCGACAAGTTCGAATTGAACAAGAAGTCTTTCAAACTCAAGTAAGTATCCTACAGAAGTAAAACTTTATTTTAGTTTTTTTTTTTACAAAAATAAAATGAGAAAAAGGTGGATTTCTAATTTGGGTCCCAAGAAAAAATGGAGTCATAAAAAGAAAGGAGAGAAAATCGTAAAAACAAATCTTTTGACAAACCCCCGAAAAATGGAGAAAGTGCAGGGAGAAAGCTGTGGGAGAAAACGGGATGGAATATGATGCTTTCACCTTGGTTACCATTTTTTCGGGGTTGTGAGAACGTGTGAGTGTGTTGAGTCTTGAGAAGAGTCGGAGAGAGAGATATGGAAGGAGATAAGGGAGAAAGAGAGAAATCAGAGAAAGTCGGGGAAGAGAAAGGAGGAAAAAGATGAAGATCAATAATGATTTCTATCCCCTTGGGTTCCGCAGGGTTCATAGTAGGCCGTCACTTGTTATTTGACTTGCCGCGAGTGACAGGCGGGTGGAATATATATTTTCCCCAAGTCTACTGTCACACTCAATTATGGCTTATCTTCCCGACCCCAAAGGAATGGAAATTACATGAGAGGATGGAGAGAGTGAGCAAAGGAGAGGGCGAGAGAGCGCGCCAAAGAGGGCAAGGGAGAAAGAGAGAGAGAGTGAGCTCACAAGAGAGCAAGCGAGAGCTGAAAAGAGAGGAAGAGAGAGTGTAAAAGAGAGGCAGAGAGAGAGCGTTTAATCGAGAGGACGAGAGACAGAGTTTAAAAGAGAGAAAGCTCAAAAGAGAGAAAGAGAAAGAAAGGTTAAAAGCGAGGAAGAAAGAGGCCACGGCAGAGAGGAAAAGAGAGAGAAAGCTCGAAAGAGAGAAAGAGAAAGAAAGGTTAAAAGCGAGGAAGAAAGAGGTCACGGCAGAGAGGAAAAGAGAGAGATACCTCAAAAGAGAGAAAGAGAAAGAAAGGTTAAAAGCGGGGAAGAAAGAGGCCAAAAGAGAAAAGTAAAAGGCAAAAACTTTTATTTCCCGTCCTCCTTTTATTATTTAAAATCTAATGTCATTTATTCTCAGACAGCCTCATACTTCCTGGTGCCCGTGTATCTTTTTTTGCCGCAAAAATCTGTGGGGTTTACTCTTGTACATACCATTTTTATCCTCCCACCCATTTGATGCTCGGCGTATACTTTGAACTGGAGTTTCTCTATAACAACGTTCAAGGGAAGGACGTATAAGGTCGCTATAGGGAAATGGTGTTACGCAGAACATGGCTTATTTGGGGGGAAAATGATATTTAAATAATACAATTCCATTCTAAAAAGGTTTTTGCATGTGTTGTAATACACATTACAGAATTTTACTTCAAACTCGATGATATGCGCGGTGTTCAGTTTTGCCATTTAGCCCGCTCAAAAAAGCCAGTGTTCTTATAGAGAACTTCTAACACGTGGATTCTATTGTGAAGGGCGGGGAAAAATATATTGTTGTGGAGAAATGTTGTTATAGAAATGTCGTTGCATAGAACAAGTTCCTAACGCGTAAATGGTACGGGGGAATGGCAGCTCATGTTTAAAGAAGTGTTGTTATATAAAGAGGCTTGTTATAGAGAGACCCCGCTGTGGGTTTGTTTTTTCAACATTATTCTTGGGTTTTTCCAACGCTTGAGGTCATCTTCATTTACTCGTTGATAGGTATTGTCCATGCGTTTATTCATTTATTCCACTACTATCTCCGTCGTCTCTTGCTATCTTAAGTACTACTCGTTATAACGTACTCGTTCTGTCACTTTGTCTACATTTGGTTGATTCCTTTTCCATGTTAGTGTCTCCGTTGTCATTTTTCTTTCTGTTTTTCTCGTTTTTCCACTTCTTATACTATAAATTCTTTATGTTCTCGCGTTTACGTTTTCTGATTTCACCATTACTGTATTTTCGGCTTTACTTTTGCTTTATTTTCCTGTGATCTTCTGTTTTGACGTTTTCCGTTTTCTCCTTTGTTGTATACTTAAGTATCCGTTCTTTTTGTTCTAATTTTTCTCGTGGATGAATTTATTTGGTCATACACTTTGTAATTGTTTCGCGTTATTTTTCTCTTTTTTGTCATTCTTTTCCTTTTCCGTTTTGATTTACCGTTTTACAGTGGACCTCTCAGTTGGATGTACTGTTTTCCTTTTAATTGCTCTTTAAATTGGATTCCGTTCATCTATTTAATTTAGACTTTCAGCCCTATTTGCGCTCGATTTTCATTTTTTTTCTTCCAATCTGATTTGCGTTTTTCTTGATTATCACCTGCTTTCTCCATATGTTCGCGTATAAATGTTGCACTTGTCTCCTTGGATTTCTCTCTTTTACTTGTGAGCTTCTTTTTAATTTTTTTCTCATTTACACCACTTCGTTTTGCAGTTTTGCTTTCTCCTGCTCTTTTTACTTTCTTCGGATTTTTAATTTCTCTTATTTTTTACTTTCTTCACATTCATGCTTTTTCCTGTTTTCTTACTTTCTCCTATTTTTTACTTTCATTACATTTAAACTTTCTCCTGTTTTTTTTTACTTTCTCCAATTTTTTACTTTCTTCACATTTATGCTTTCTTCAATTTTTTACTTTCTTCACATTTATACTTTCTTCAAGTTTTTACTTTCTTCACATTTATACTTTCTCCTGTTTTTTTATTTTCTCCTATTTTTAACTTTCTTCACATTTATACTTTCTCCTGTTTTTTTACTTTGTCCTATTTTTAACTTTCTCCACATTTTTACT
The DNA here is from genome assembly GCA_034698585.1 of Disparrhopalites patrizii. Classification (NCBI taxonomy): domain Eukaryota; kingdom Metazoa; phylum Arthropoda; class Collembola; order Symphypleona; family Sminthuridae; genus Disparrhopalites; species Disparrhopalites patrizii. The sequence goes on from JAQGBT010004969.1 coordinate 10,909, forward strand.
TTCTCTTGGTTTTGTTCCAATCGACTCTGAATGTTTATTTTCTCCTTTTTACGTTTTTCAATTTCAACTGAATATTTATTCTCTGCTCTTTTATTTTGCTTTTCTTCTGAATATTTACTCTTTTCTTTTTATTACTTTACCTTTTTTCAAATTGTTTTCCGTTTATTTTTGGTATTGTCTCTGCAGGTTTCCCTTGCCTATTTTTTCCTGTCTCCTTTTTTCTCTCAAGTTTCCCTACGTGGTTTGCACATTCTTTGTTGCTGTCTTTTCTTTCGTTTTCAAGGTTGTCTTCCTCACTTTTCCTTTGGCTGGTTTTTGTCACTTTCTTCTCCGGACGGATGCGTGAGGAATCCTTGGAATTTTCGTGTTTGAAGAAAAGTAAACTTTCCCCGTGATTGTACTTCCCTGCATAAACGTGTGCCAGTACGTGTACATATTTTTCTATGGCGCAATGCGGGAAGGAATTCCCCTTTCGTTTTACTAAAAAAAACTTAGCTACAAGGTGTGATTGCCTTTTGCAAGGCCCCAATAATTTGAAGATGATTAATTGATGAAAGCGAAAATTAGCCAGAATTTTTGTATTCCTTGAAAACATTCTTTTAGACATTAATTGGAGGGCGATGGCCTTTCCCGTTAATAGTACATTGCCAAAACTGAAAATAAATTGGGAAGTATATACACTGCAGTGTTTGTAATCCCAATACAGGGCAAGCTATGAGGAATTAATCAATAATGGAAGGAAGTAACAATTGAATTAACCCGGAAAAATTCATTGAACATTTGCCTATTTTGGGAGGGAAAAAATGGTTCAAAGGGAACTTTTCCCCGTTAATGAGGAGAATAAGGAAATAATTAAGTTGTCCTAAATTAATTTTATCGCCATTCATGTCCTGGAAACGGAGCAACAATTAAGCATAAAATTGGCTGATAGCTGACTTTTCGCTCCTAAAGTTGGTGCCTTCTTTTTGTAATTATTTCTAAACAAAACTATTCCAGTACTTTTTCATTTTTATTTTCTCCCACTATTATTTCTTTAAGGACTTTTTCCATTCTAGACGCCCCCTACTTTCTCCCTGCATTTGCATTCACTTCATTTTTTCTTAGCAAAAGCTTTTGGCCCACTTTAGTGCCAAAAATCTCCGTGCCATTTCCTTCCATTTTTCTTCCATTTTTTCCTCGAGTCAATCTCTTTTCTCCTTTTTTCTTTCATCCTCCTTTTGTTCCCGCATAAAAAAAAATTGCACGCAAATATAGTCTTTTTTCTTCTCCTTTTTCTTGTACCAAAAAAATGGTGCTTTCTTCATCACATTCTCTTCCCCTCATTGACTCGACCCCCATCCGAGTGTTATGGCACGGGAGAAAGCTGAGGATGGCATAAAAAAGGGTGGTGAAAGCATAAAGCAAAAAAAAAAGAGAGAGAATTACTAAAGGAGGTAACATCCGGCGAATTTTTTTTTTCTGACGGACACTGCAGATTCCTTTTCACTCCCGCCATCATCAGTCAATCAATGTGTCCTATTAGGAAAACCCAAAGGGAAAAGTGTGTTTTCACATTCTCTCCTATACTTTCTCTTTTATTTTCTTTCTCCATTCTTCAGCTCCTTTTGCACCATTTTTACTCCCAATTTCTTCCAGCTTTCTTAGCACATGGGATTTTTATGGGGAAAGTGTAACTCCCGCCTTTAGAAGGAGAAAGTAACGGAGAAAGCACATTTTTTTAAGGATTTGGCTGTATCCTCCGTTTTTCTTTCACCTCCTTTTCTCTTACAATTTCTCCTAGCCTTCTGCGCCTCTTCAGTAGAACATCCATCAACATTTCCAAGAAATAAATAATGACAAATCGTTCTCAATGCACAGACACATATATAATTCCCAAAGAACCCCCGCAGGTACGTATATGAGAAGGCTTGCAACTGACTTAACTGGGCTGAACATACTTTATTCTATTCCAAACATTTTTTTCCCCGACTTTCTATTAGTTTCTGTCAGATATTGGTATAAATAGGGCAAGCCAAGTTATGTGTTTTGTATAAAAAATATTGCACTTTTTGACGAATTAAGTTATACGTTTTATGAAGTCAAAATGTATGCTTATTGTGAATGAAAACGGCTTGTAGTTTTAAAACAATTTTTATGGGATTTACCTAAGCATTTTATGCATTGTTTTATATATATAATTGTATGCAGCTTTTGGAAATGGATATTACTTTTCCGCTAGACATATAGTCACATATTTTGCGTTTATTGTTGACAAAATGTATGCATTTCATGAATTAAAATTTACGCATTTTGTCAATACAAACATATGCATTATAATGTCATTTATACATACATGAATTTTTTCCACTAAAAATTATGCATTTTATGCATTTAACATGCACAAAGTTTATAAATTAAAAATGTATGCATTTTGTCAAATAAAAATGTGACTACGAATTTTTAAAAATAAAAATGTATGTATGTTTTAATTAAAAATGTATGCATTTTACCATTTAAATATATATGCGTTTTATGAATTCAAGATGTACGCATTGAATGAATTAAAGATGAACGTACTGAATGAATTAACAATATACGCATTTTCTGAATTAAAAGGTACACATTTAATGAGTTAAAAATATATGCATTTTGACGTTTAAATATATTTGCATTTTGTGAATAAAATTTTAGCCATTTTATGCATACACATGTACGCACTTTATGAATAAAAACGTATGCATTTTGTCAATTCAAAATGCTTGAATTTTGTCAACTAAAAACGTATGCTTGTTGCCAGTTAACAATGTACGAGTATGCATGCATTTTATGAATTAAATTGCTTGCATATTTTAAATTATCATTATCATTTTTGCCGGATCAGTTTTTCTCTTTTTAATGTTTAATTATACGCATTGTTTGAAAGAATGATATGTTTTTATTAAACATGTTTTGCAATTTTTGTCATACAAATTGATGCATACAATAAAAAACGCTTATTCCGACTGAGAAACTTGGTTTAATTAATAGAAATCAATTATCGTAGAGAGCACAATCTGAGCTTTTCCTCCATTTTGACTGGTCAGGGATATCATTTAATGCTGCCAGGAAAGGTAAGGGAAGGCCAAGATGAGGAAAAATTTCTGACCATTTCCTGGACAAAACATTAGTTATATTGACGGGCGGAAAAGTCCCTCTGAGAAGAACATGTCTTAGCAGCCACAAGTTTAGAGAAGTGAACTTGTTGTCATGGAAACAGTTTTTTCCGTCAACTTTCGGATGAGTTTATTTTTATGTGCAAAAAGAAGGATAAGAAGGATATTTTGATTCTTCTACTTTCTCGTCATTGGAGCTGACGTTAAACATCGAAGGCGGTTTTTTCCTAATAAAATCCATTTTTGAAATTAATATAACTCTTAACGATTTTTTAAGCCAACATCTAGTCCCATTTCCTACCTTTCCCCACTTTCACTGTGCTACAAAAGGTGAAAGTTGTAAAAGGAAAAAGGTACATACTGTTCCAAGCGGGTGAAAGCACTTTTTGTGGAAATGTATTTTTAAAACGTTTTTTGCACCCAGATTTTCCCATTTATATTTTCCTCAACTGTATAAAAGAGGAGAAATCTGTCGCCTTTCTCCAAGGAAAACATCTCTAGTGAAATATTTTTTTTAGAAGGGCCCCATTTTAAGCCTCTAGTCCATGTATATTTCCCTTTTTTGTCCTGTAGCTCACAAACAGGGAGGAGGAGAGAGTGAAAAAGAATCTGGGGGAAGAGAGAGAGAGAAAAAAAAAGTTATCGAAAAGGAAACAGATGGGTTTAGAAGGATCTACCACATAATCTCCCACACAGCCCCTTCAACCTCTCCTCCTCATCCTCCTCCTCCCCCACCTGCATAAAAAACATACCCCCTCCTATTCAACCTCCTCTCTTACAACACTTTCTCCTCATCCAGATGTTTAGGTGCCCTCTTGCATTTCTCCGTTTTTCTGAGGGGAAAACACGTCAAAAATTGTATAGGGCAGGGAGAAGAAAAGGACTCTAAAATAGCTAGTCGTCCTTGTTCGGGGAGAAAGCAATACTAGAAAAAAACAGCTATACTCACTCTCAATTTTATTCTTTCTTTTACTCTGTCCTTTCCTTTTCCTGTCGCTCTTTCTTTCCTTTTTCTTTATTTCCTTCTTATTTTTTTCTCCCTTCCCTTTTTCCTAATTTCCCTCTCTCTTCCCTTTTTCTTAATTTCCTTCTTTTTTCTTCTTTCTTCCCGTTATCCTTCTCTTTTCTTCTTTCTTCCTGTTATCCTTCTCTTTTCTTCTTTCTTCCTGTTATCCTTCTCTTTTCCTTCTCCCTTCCTTCTTTCTTATTTTCTTCTCTCTTCCCTTCTTTCTTATTTTCTTCTCTCTTCCCTTCTTTCTTATTTTCTTCTCTCTTCCCTT